>PVLD010003004.1:0-151864 GCA_004027595.1 Dinomys branickii
CCAGTGCAAATTCCCTACTATCTTATCTATAATTTGGTATTTCCTTTAATGTTTTTGTGTTAACTAATGTGAAGATAACTATGTAATACAACATCCAGTTCTAATTCCCTACTATATTCTGTATAACTTTGTATTTTCTGTGTTGTTTATGGCTTTTCTGGTTCATATGTCTCCATTCTTTTGTCTTTAAAATAAAATTTAAAAAAAAAAAAAAAAAAGACCTAATCAAATAAACTCCATTTCCTAGGTTTTGGGATAGTCAATCAGTAACTTGTAACTGGATGTGGGGGCACATGTGATGGTACCTGTGGAGAGAGGAGGATCATAAAGCCAAATCCAACCTGGGCAACTCAGTGAGTCCTTGTCTCAAAAAAAAACAGTCTCTGGGTGTGGTGCACACGCCTATAATCCCAGCACTCAGAAGGCTAAGGCAGAAAGATCGCTGCGAGTTCTGAGACCAGCCTGGACTACACAAATTCAAGGCCAGGCTGAACTACATAGTGAGACCCTGTCTCAAAACAAAACAAAACAAAATAAAACAAAATACACCACCACCAACAGAAAACCAGGTTGAGGGTGTAGCTCAGAATGAAGGTCCTTGGTTCAATCCCAGTACCACCAAAAACCAAGACAAAACAAAAACAAAATCAAAACAATCCTTTTGATTTCTCCCTGCCCTTTTTCTAGTGGTGTCAGGAATAACCCAAGGCCTCCTGTATGCCAGGCGAGCAGCCCTATTGCTGAGGTGCCTGCCACCCCTGTTGCCACTCCTGCAGTTTCCCCTCAGCACGAGCACACATAGTGGTGACTGAATGCCTGTCCCGCCACACTGCACGCCCAGTGTGCAGAGAAAAGCAAGCTCGTCTTCTTAGTTTCACAAACCCTCAGAGAGGAACTGTGTCTAAGGAACTCTACATGGAGACTTTATTCAAACTTGGACCTGATTGGGAAAGCGAAATGTGGGGCTCTCAGCCAATGTGATCATTGAATGACACTTCAGAGACCTGGGGGGAGAGTACATGAATTCTCCAGGCAGAGATGTGAGTCACTAGGGGCCAGAGGTGACTATGACAGTCAGATTCTAAAATGGCTCCCAGTGATCCAGGCTAAGGTATGGAAACCTTGTGACATTCCTTCCTCCTGGCTAGTTCTGTTCGGTTCAGTTCAGTCTGGTTTTGAGACAGGGTATCCCTAAGGAGTAGTCCACTGGTCTTGGACTCACTATGTAACCCAGGCTGATCTCAAACTCAAATTCCTGTCTCAGCCTACCGAGTACAGGGATTATAGACATGCACGACCATGCCCAGCTTATTCCTTGCTCTTGAATGTAGACTGATGAATGACTAGAAGGTGTCAATGCTAAGATAAGACTACGAAAAGACTGTGTCTCCTCTTCAGGCACATTCTCTCACTCCACTGTGAAAGAAGCCAGCTGTCACATTCTGAGCTCTCCTATGGAGAGGTCACAGGGCAAAGGGAAGCTCCAAGTACACAGCATCCTCAGTTCAGCACCCCACAGGGAGGTGAATCATAGTAATAACCACATAAATGAACTGAGAGAAACCCATTTGGGCTGTCAGGCAAGTCCCCAGACTGGCCAACTGTATGACTGCCACTGCCTTAGGAGAAACCCTGAGCCAGAGGTCCAGCCGAGGTGCACCTGGATCTCTGACCCACAGAAACTATGATGCCTGTTTGTTATATCAAGGCAATAACTTTTGGGGTAATTTTTTATACTGTGATAGATAGTACAAAATTAAGTCCCAATCTTTATTTACACTGGGCCCTTTTGACAGTTTGACGGTTCACTGTTTTAACCCTAGGAATCTTCCTAAGGTTAAGTCCTAATCTGAATTCTCACTTTGCTCACCAAAAGATGAAGGATTAATTTGAGATATCTGAGTACTATAAAGTCTGCACACACAAAATCCTAAAAACAGCCAGGTGTGGTGGTGCACACCTGTAACCCCAATACTCTGGGAGGCTGAGGCACGAGTATCGTTGTGAGTTTGAGATCAGCTTGGGCTACAAAGTGAGTTCAATGCCACCCTGAACTGCATGGCGAGACCCTGTCTTAAGAAGACTAAATAAATAAAGGCAGGGACACATGTTTCCACATAGCTAAAGATGAACTCCTAGTGAACCTGCACAAATTTAGTGAAGAGGACAAATAAGGACCCCATTAAAAATAGAATAATAGAGGACCTGGGCCAGGTATGGAGGTATAGTCCTGTAATTCCAGCTACTTGGGAGGCTAAGGTGGGAGGTTTCCAAGTTCGAGGACAGTCTGAGCAACTTAGAAGACCCTGTCTCAAAATAAAAAGGGCTGGGGATATAACAGTGGCACAACACTTGCTTGCCTAGCATGTATGAGCCACTGGGCGTTTGATCCCTAGTACTACCAAAGAAAAGTTACAGAGGGAGAATACGACCACATGGTTAAAGGGTGAAGGAACCAACCTCATATGAAGTACTTGCAATGTCTCTCCAACTACATGTGAGAAATCAGGGCCAGAAACAAGTGAGTCCTCACTGACTTCCTCCACAGGTGGAGTCTGAGGTAAAACATCAGGACGACCATGATGGACATCTGGAAAAGAGAAAAAGGAAGAAAATCGATAAATGAAACAGAAGAAAGAGGTGATGGGCAGAGGGAATAAAGGGGAGAACAGGTAGTGACCTGGTTTTTCCTTGATAGAAAAGGGGAGCAGGGGCCCCGGCCAAAGATGAGGACTCAGAGGGAGGGAGAAAAACACAGTCATGCAGGGACCCTGCCCAGCGCTGACCTGGCTCCACCTCCGCCTTGGCTGTCACTTGTGCTCTGTGCTCCCCGGAGGCTGCCGGCTGGTAAGTGACACAGGAGTTGCCGCTGGGGCCTGCTCGCCGGGAGAAAGACGAGCCAGACCGGAACTTTTTGGAAGGAGAGGGCTTCACTTCAAAAGGGAAAGAAAGCCTACTTAGCACCAATCTCAGAAACCATCACCATGACATTGACACAAACCGCTAGACACTCCTAACACACACCCCAAGTTATTCTGAAGCAAAGCAGGAAGAAGGGTTAACGTCACAAAAGATGGGTTCTACCAGGTACTATTAGAAGGAAGGTCTCTCTTCCCTTTGGAAAGGAAACAAAACCTTGAGCACAGGTGACAAGTACACACACCCTTCTCCAGCCCCCTACGTGGTAAGATGTCCTCCAGTCCACAGCTCCCAGTAAAATGTAACAAAGATGACCCTTTCCGTCTACACCTTCTAAGCACGCAGGACCACAGCAATATAATATACGTTATCATGGGTCTAAACAGAAAAGGGCTAGGTATGGTGGTGTGTGCCTGCCATCCCAGCACTCAGGAGGCTGAAGCAAGAAAAAGGATCATTACGAGTTCAAGGCCAGCCTGGACATAGCACTGTTTCAAAAAGCAACAACACCAAAAAAAGGAGTTATCTGTGCTTAAGACTGTCTGGCACATGCAGGTTCCCTCTGCCTCACTATGGGACTAATGATGCCCAGGATGAGGACAGGGAAGGAGAAACTAGAATTCACCATTGGTAACAGCATGGAGAATTTGAAAAAGGAAAAAAAAGAATACTGGCACTTCCAAACCAAGGAAGTTGAAGGAAATGACTAAGAAAACTCACTAAAGAGAAATCAGTGATGCTTTAACCACTTAACCAGACCGAGAACTCCTTGGCACTTAAGATATGCATGAAAAAAAGGACAGCAACATCCTTGTCTATTTCTGTACACAAGTTTGGCTCTACCTGGGCATGTGGCACAGATTCTACATCCAAAACTACACTTTTTTTTTTTTTTTTGCATTCCCACCAATTCCCAAAAAATGGCCCTCACCTCAGTCACACATACAGGGAGAGCCGGGGGGAAGCACCTGGAAACGACTGGGACAGACAGAGTGACTGACAAAAGGACAAGAAGCAGCTCTCACAGGGTGCAAGCAGAGCGGAAGAGGCCTCTCTGGCCTTTGCAGCTCCCTGACAGAGGTGTGCTGCCCCCCATCTGCTGGGGTAAGGGAGCCACTGGGGGTCATCTGTTAGAAGCCACTTACGGGGGATCTTCTTAAACACTGTGTTGCACATGAAGCGCTGGAATCGCTCAGCATAGAAGCCTGGACGGTGTACTGATACAGTGTCCTGTAGAGCACAAGAGAAGGTTACACAATTAGAGACAGAGCATCCCAGCAAGAGCATCTGTAGTCTGAGGCCCATTTTCCCCTAGACAGAGACCAAAGACAAGGGTCATACTCAGAAATGAAATTTTGAAAAGCATGGAAAAAACCAAGGGGGTGTAAGGGGCAGTGACTTTTTTTAGCACATCATTTTAAGACAGACAAGCCTCAAAATGTGTCTTGAGAAACATCCTGGAGGGGTTGTAAAGAGTTAACTTTGCAGTCCTGATTTTGTCCTGAAGTTCTTCTTGCCTGAGTTGTTAAAGTATATATCATTGTGGCCAGAGCCTGACCTGGTCACATGGTGCAAGGTAAATGACTGTGGCCAGGCCTAAACATTCCAATCTATTACCATGGAAACCAAAAATGTATGTAAGGTGAGAAGAAAGGCAGTTAAGGGCCACATTCTCTGATCAGGAATGGAGGTCAATGATCGGTCCAATTGGTTCTAAATTAAAATTAATTAAAACTCCATTTGTTCTGAATGAATTCTTTGATCTCCTGTGGAGTTCAACCTGATTTTTAATTTTTTCCGTAAGGGGGACAAAAGTGAGAAGTAGAGGTAGGGGGTCTTTAGCTGACTGCTACTCACCCCATCGTGTACCAGTGCTTTCCAAGAGTGCTCCAACTTCTTAACAAACCTGCCAAGAAAATGTATATATTGTTGTTCAATGAGAGCACTTAATAGTTTTGGTGTTTTGTTTTATTTCAGGAATTTAAAGGAGCAATGACAAAAAAAAAAAAAAAAAAAAGACAAAAGCTAGAAAAGCAGCCAATTGTAGTGGCCTATACCTATAATCTTAGCACCAGCAGGCTAAACCAGGAAGATTCACTGTGAGTTTGAGGCCAGCCTGCACTACATAAAGAGTTCAAAAACAGCCTGCACTACATAATGAGACCCTGCCTCAATTCCATCCACCCCCAAAAAATGAGAATTAAAAGCTAAAAAACCGCACACGGTGGTACACTGGCTTTTGTAACAGCCATGGCAGTGCTAGTTCAGCATGTAGACCAGTGCCGTTCCTAGGTTAAGTCAATTATTCCCCAGGAGAAGAGTAGTGTATATGTTCCCGGCAAGTGGAAGGCAAGAATGTTAACCGTAGAAGCGAGGAACAATGGCCTGCAATCCCAACTACCTGGGGGTTGATGCAGGAAGACAGTAAGTCTGACCCAAGTCTGGGCAACTTAGTAAAACCCTTTCAAAATAAAAAGTAAAAAGGGTTAGGAGTATAGCTCAGTGGTAAAGCACTTGGATAGCATGTATGAGGCCCTAAATTCCATTGCCAGTGCCAAAACAAAATAAACACAAACAAAAAAGGTGAGCCAGGCATGGTGGCACATGCCTATAATACCAGCACTCAGGAGGCTGAGGCAGGAAGAATGCTGCACGTTTGAGACCAGCCTAGGCTACAAAGTGAGCTCAAGACCAGCCTGAACTGCACAGTGAGACCCTATTTCAAAAAGACCAAAAAACAAAAAACAAAAACAAGGTGTGCTGAAGGAACCCATGTGTAAGAGCCTGGAAAGGGTAGTTAAAATTGGGTAATCTGTCTTCCAGGAGTGGTAGCACACACCTGTAGTCCCAGCACTGGCAAGGCTGAGGAGGGAGGATCACCACAGGTTTGAGGCCAGACTGAATAACACAGTAAACCCCATCTCAAAAAATCCAAACCTAAATTTTAATTAATTTTAAAAATTAGGTAATCTCTAAATCAATAAATCAAGTATTGTCTAGTTCTCATTAGTACTAAAAGGAGCAAAACTATAATCCAACAAGTCCTGCTTCTCCCTCAGCACCACTCCCCTTCCTCTCAGCCTCTGGGGCAGCAATTCTGACTGCAGTTCTTCCTCTGTGAAAAGGGGCATTTACTTCAGCTTCCTCCCAGTGTGGAGAATGACTCATCTCAAAGGGTTTCACAAAGAGCCAGGCAGATGGTATGCTCTGCCTTGGCACTGCCGAACACTGACTCAGCCTTCCACAGAAGGTCTACATCATCAGTGGGGGGGCAGTAGGGTAGGGAAGCCATAGAAAGAAGCCAACCATCCAAAAAAAAAAAACCAGTGAGGCAAGCAGCCAGACTGCAACTTACTGTTCTTAGCCGAGGAAGAACGTAACAAACCCATCTAACAAAGCCATGCGAGTGGCTTTTGCATGGGCCCATATGCTCCTCACCTGTAGGACTGTAGAATATCAATGATGCCGATGTAAAGCAGGAGCCTTTCCCCTTTGTTATTGCGGGCAGGGATGCCGCCCATGCTGGGACAAAAAGGAAGGATTAAGAATCTGTTAGCTGGAAGATAGAAGCTTCTCCTAACCTTGGGTCAAATCAGGATGGAACTGAGATCTAAATATAACTGACTTACCCTCTATAAACCGCACAAGTGTACCGCTCCTTCCCCCACTGCAAGTCCTTGGGTATGCACTATCATCTCCTGCCTAGTCTCTTTGCCTACGGTTCCTACCCCAGCTCCACCAACAAGAGACTAAAAGCACTATCACTCAGCAATATGCTGACTGCTCCCACAGTGAACCCTAAATGCCAAGAAGTTCTGTATCTTATTGCCTACTAGACATTCTTCTTTAAAGTCGTGTTATAGGATACCTAAAAATGAAACCATCCAACAGATACAGGGTATTTCAGAAACTAAACTTATTGAACTGAACAATGGTAAGAAAGATGCTTTCCAAAGAAGTCTATAAGGAATTGTGATAAAATTGTAATTAACAGATACATACCTAACATTTTGAATGTAATATTTTAAGTCTTTTCACCCTGGATACCTCTCCTTCCCATATGTATTAAAACCTCCAAATTAATGCCATTTCCTTTTCTTTTTCTATTCTTAAGAAAGCTCATTTGGGGGCTGGGGATATAGCTCGGTGGAATAAGCGCTTGCCTGGCAAGCACAAGGTCCAGAGTTCGATCCCTAGTACCGCAAAACAAAAAAAAAAAAAAAAAAGAAAGCTCATTTGATGGTTCCTCAGCATTTAGGCTGCTGGCTTAACTGCTCCCTGAGAGCTACTTCCTTCCCAGACGGGAAGTGCTTCAGTAAGGAAAAGTGTTGTGCATCTACCTCTGCTCACCTCCCTGGTGCCCCAAGCCCACTCACTGGTCATCGGTCTCCATGGTGCCACCACGTCGGGCCTCACCCTGGATGGACTCCATGGCTGTGGAATACAGAGCCTTTTGGGAGGTTGGTCTACGAGTGTCAGCTGTGTGTCGTGTTTCATTGCTTACAGGTTCTCGTTGTGAGTGATCTATGTTGTGGATTGACATCAAGAGACTATAGTCCATTATCTTAAAGCTCTGAAGCACCTAAGGAGAGAAAAGATGATCTGAGCCCTGGGAATTAGCAGGGTTTTTTTTTTCAAGATCTCATCATTTCATTATTCTTGGTGGACAACCTCCATGGCTAACCATAGGATTCTCCTCTGATCTACTCTTTAGAAAAGTTTATACCAGGGCATGTCTGATAAAAGTACTCCTAGTGAGGCGAGCATGGTGGCACATGCTTGTAATCCCACCACTTGGGAGACTGAGACAGGAGGCTTGTTGGGAGTTCGAGATCAGCCTAGGCTACAAAGTGAGCTTCAGGCCAGTCTGAACTACACAGCAAGACCCTGTCTCAAAAAGACAAAAAAAAAAAAAAAAAAAAAGTGCTCCTTGTGACAGAACAGATCTGTGATAGAACTTTTTTTGGTCAGTTTCAGTTCATTTGAACATTGACTGAATCTGTACCATGAGAGGCACTGTGCCTGTTTATAGGGACATAAAGATATTTAGGAGAGTTTGGTAGCTGGGGTGTACCACAGAGGGAGCTCTCCTGTGAGGTTCTGGGTTTGAATCCCAGTATCAAGGACAGAAGTTAAAAGTAAGGATGGGAGGAGAGGAAGGGAGGAATGAAGGGCAGAAGAAAGGAAAAAAGGGCTGGGTATGGTGGCACATGCCTATAATCCCAATGATCAGGAGGCTGAGGCAAAAGGATTGCTGCAAATTTAAGGTCAGCCTGGGATAGATTGTTTTCTTTTTGTTTGTTTGTTTTTTGTCTTTTTGATTTTTTGAGTCAGGGTCTCACTATGCAGTTCAGGCTGGCCTTGAGCTCGCTTTGTAGCCCAGGCTGGCCTTGAGCTCGCTTTGTAGCCCAGGCTGGCCTTGAACTCACAGTGATCCTCCTGCCTCAGCCTCCTGAGTGCTGGGATTACAAGCTTTCAGGCCTGTGCCACCACGCCTGGACAGCCTGGGATAAAAAGTGAGTTTAAGGCTAGCCTGAACTACACAGCAAGACCCTGTCACCAAAAGAAAAAGGGGTGGGGGAGGGAAGAGAAGGGAGGGGAAGAGAGGCGTGAGCAGAAGAAAATGATCTTGGCAAGAGCAGTTTGAGAAAAAACAATCAGAAGTAGAAAAATCGATAGGGAAAGGTTTAACAAAAACCGAAAGACATTACCTTAAGAAAACAGTTTATTGTGAAATGGTACCTAAAACCTGAGGAAGAATGGAGAAGTATTCTCTCCTTAGCATGCAGACTGTCACTGGGGAGAGCAATTCTATAAAGTGGTGACAACAAACAAAAGCCAAGACAGGAAATCATGAGTTGAGGCAGGAATATGACAGAAAAAAAAATGGAAACATCGAGGAGATAAAAATCTTCCTAAACTAAAGATAGATACGCTTGCTGGTATGCTGACAAAAAATAGCCAGCAGGGGCTAAAACTAGAGGAAGGAAAGGTATCTAAAACACAAACAGGACTGGCTTGAAATAAGTCACAAAGCTGGGGGGAGCACTTGGGAGGCTGAGGCAGGAGTTCAAGACCAGCCTGGGCCACAAAGTGAGCTCAAGGCCAGCCTGAACTATCGAGTAAGACTCTGTCTCAAAAAGACGGACGAACGAACGAACGAACGAACGAACGAATGAACGAACGAACGAAAGAAAGAAAGGAAGAAAGAAAGAAAGAAAATGAAGCTGGGGGAAAAGGACAGTACGAATTCTACATGTAAATAGCTTTAAAAACTGGTAACAGAGGCAGCATGAAGGGATGGAACAGGATGCTAAGTTTAGGTAGTCTGTTCAGAAACAAAGCTGGAGTGAGGGGAGTTAGCAGTTTGAACAGAGCACCAAACACTTGAAGTCCCTCATGAGAGCAGTACACAGAACGAAGAGCAATGCTATGGGTCTAGGTGGAACCAAATGTCAATCAGCTATAGATACCACAAGGACACACAGCTGTGATTTTCCCCAGCAACATTCACTTGCCAACTTAAAAATACAAACTTGGCCAGAAGACCAATATGAGGAATCACGGTGCTGTCTTAAAAATATGTTTAACTACACAACCCAGGCTACCTGGAGAAGAAAGTAAAGCGAATGAGGCGGATAAATAGGGACAAAGTAAAAATTTAATGGCATGGCTGTGAGCTGACTTAAGTCATTTCATATACAGTCTAGGACACACAATTAAGGAACACAGTCCCACCTTCCACAGAATGAATTCCTAAGGACAACCTCATGATTGAGATTTTCGGTGCCTGACAGAGGAAATGCAACAGACTTACCAGACAGTCACGCTGCAGTGTCTTACATAGAGCATTGTACATGTCAGCATCCAAGAAGAGACCATCAGGCATGTCTTGAAGAAAGTCCAAGTCTTTAAAGGTGGGCAGAGGCTTCTCTCGCTCTTTCTGAGAAGCACGGCGTTTATAAGTGGAGCCCTTAAGGTCATATTTGATATGCATCTTGACCGACCTTGGTAGGAGATTGTTCATCACCACAATCCGAATGTTCTTGCCACCCGCCTGCACACAGTACAGTCCATAGAATTTAGGCAACAAAGTGCGAGGGTTCTGGTTGAGGTTCTGAGGACACAGAAATAAAAAGTAATAGAGCAATTCAGTTCATTTTCAGTGAAACTCAAGGGCAAAAGTTACCATCCATCCTGCCTTTGTCTCTGACATAGGGACAATGTGTCTGTCCATACAGCCCACATACTTGTTCAAACTCTCCCAACACGTGTCTCAATGATGAGATCACCACAAAGCTGCGCCACAGACCCTCCGGTACAGTAGTCACTGAGGACATGAAATGTAAGATGGGTACACTCGGGAGTTTAACACAGGCATTTTCCCCTAAGGTTTTTGTTTTGTTTTGTTTTGTTTTTTGAGACAGGGTTTTGCTATGTCGTGCAGGTTGGCCTTGAACTCTCTATGTAGCCCAAGAAGAGAATTTATTTTATTTTTTAAAATTTTATTTATTTTTAAAAATGCATTTACTAGTATGTCTGCAACACATAATACATTCATCTTGTGGAACTGGTACACGTCACACCTTGATCATTTTTACTTTCTGTTCCTTCCCCGCCCCTCTCCCTCTGTTCTGATTCCCTTCTCACCTCCACAGTCTATCTCCATTTCCTACCATCTCTCTTTCACTTTGTCCTTTATTTATATGTGGGATCTCTCCTATCAGAGAAACCATGTGGTATTTAACCTTCTGTGAATGATTTCACTTAGCATTATGGTCTCAAGATCCATCCAAAAAACGACTTAGGTTTAACCTTATGGCCTAGAAGTACTCCGCTACATAAACAAACATTTTCTCCATTCATTTGTTGATGGTAATGTAGGGCTTTCTTTTCTTTTGGTACTGGGAATTGAACTCAGGGCCTTGTGCTTGCCAGGCAGGTGCTGTGTTGCTGAGCTACCTCTATAGGCCTCGGCCTCTTTCATAATTTAGCTATTGTGACTTGTGCTGCTATGTGATAACTCTTTTGAGATAATATCTCAAAGAGGTATAGATAGATCAAGTAAAATTTCATTTTTAGTTTTTTGAAGAATCTCCATACTATTTTCCAATATACATTCCCACCAAGAGTGTGAAATAGTCATTTTTTCCCCACAACCTCACTAGCATTTGTTGTTTTTTAAGTCTTTGATCATAGTCATTCTTGATGGGTAAGATGGAATCTCAGTGCTGGGTTTTTTTTTGTTTGTTTTTTTTTGTCTTTTTGAGACAGGGTCTTGCTATACAGTTCAGGCTGGCCTTGAGCTCACTTTGTAGCCCAGGGTGGTCTCAAACTTGCACCAATCCTCCTGCCTCAGCCTCCCGAGCGCTAAGATTATAGGCGTATGCCACCACATTCAGCTAATGCTGTTTTAATCTGAATTTCTCTAATGGCTAAAGATACTCAACATGTTTTTCATGTACTTCATGATCATTTGTATTTGTTCTTTTGAAAATTGATCATTTTCAATTGTCCATTTTTTGACTGTATTTCTAACTTTTTATACGTCTTTACATATTGCTCTGAAGAATGGCTGGTAAAATTCCCATTCTGTAGGTTACTTTTTCACTCTCTTGGTTTTCTGTGCGGGTGCATTTTAAATTGATCTAATCCCATTGGTTGATTCCTGGTATTATATCTTGTGGAAGTGGAGTTCTATTTAAGAAGTCCTTGTTTAATCAGGCGTGGTGGCTCATGCCTGTAATCCTAGCACTCAAGAGGCTGAGGCAGGAGGATTCACATGAGTTCAATGTCAACTTGGGCTACACAGTAAGTTCAACGTCAGCCTCCATCTACTACATAGCAAAGCCTTGTTTCAAAAAAAATTTTTAAAGTCATTGCCTATGCCTGTCTTCCAGAGTTTTACCTTATTTTTCTCCTTTAAGCAGATTGTATTTGATTTCATATCTAGTGCTTTGATCAATTTTGACTTGATTTAATGCAGTGTGAAAGGTATCTAGAATTATTCTGCATGTGAACAAGCACCACTATTTGTTAAAGAGGCTATCATTTTTTCAGCCTATGTTACGGGCCCCTTTATCAAAAATCTGATGGCTAAAGGTATTTGGGGTTGGTTCTGCATCCTCTATTCTATTCCACTGGTCAATATGTGTTTTGGTGCCATATCATGCTGTTTTTAATTATGTAGCTTTGGAAAGAGATATGGCGACTTCCAAGAAGATGGCAACCAGGTAAGCAACAGAGAAAGATCCTCCCGGAGTATCACCACCCGGACACTGGAATATAGAAATATGAGAAAGATAAGGAGGAGAGAAGCAGGTCCCCTGGTCCCAGGAAGGAATTGAAATGAGAACTGAAGCCCTCAGAAAGAACAAACAAGATTTCTCCCAAAGGAAAAGCTTAAATAGCCGCCATGGCACATTTAAGAGGAAGAGGAGGAGGAGAAAGAGGGAGTCACCACTCCATACACACTCTCGGCCCACTCTCTTATTCCTGCACTTGCAGCTTTAGCTTCCAAAGCCCATGCTCTTGGCAGCCTCCAGACTCGGTCAGGGGAGAGCAGTTTCAAGAGCTGGGCCAAAACCAGAGCGGAGAAAGAGCAGCTTGGAAAAGAGGGAGCAGCAGTTGGGGAGGTGTTGTCGAACCCAGCGTGATGATGAAAAGTTACAACAGCCACTAAAACAGAATGCCCACACTGGAGCGACTCTTCTAATCAGTGCCTGGAGGCAAGGTGGAGTCAAAGCAACCAGTACACAGCCCACCACACCCAGCTCCACACCTGCCCCGAGCCTGTGGCCTCCTGCCTCTGCACTGTGTAAGCAACTACAAGCACAGAGCAGTGGCAGGGACCACAGGGACACAGCAATTCCCAGGGATCCAGCCGAGAAAAAACAGGAACTGGAGCACAACAGTAAGAGAGAGCTGGAGATGGAGGTGGACCACACGGCCGCAGCCTCTTCTCACTCCAACACCAGGCAGGAAGCATGAGCTGAGTTACCGGGCCTCAGCTCCCACCCTGAACTCCCTCTGTAAGCACCTTGAATCTTGGTGCCCCAAGTGCCCAACACTTGTTCCCGGTAACAATGAGATGAGTCCATGGGCTTCAGAACTCACTCTAAACTACTAATATGAGCACCAAGAGGGACTTCATACTGCTTGCATATATGAATCTTTTATGAACCCATAGCGACAAATTATACAAAAAGCAAGTCCTGGAGTCTGAGAGACAACATACTGTACACAGAAGACCCAAGAAACTCCTCCAATTGTCTCCTAGAACTAATAACTAAACTTAGTATATACCCTGAACTACTTCAGTGAGCACGGGTGGGGGAGACCTCACGCCACTTGTGCCCAGCATCATAAGTGCACCCAAAGCCCAGCTATAAGGGGCAGTGAGTGGCAGCACTGGAGATTGAGAGGTGGGAGGAGGTGAAGACCTGGAACTGAGGTGAAGACCTGGTACTCTAACTGGGTGGGGAGAGCCTCCAAAGAGTCAAGGCAGCCTGCAAAGAGACACTGGTGGCCTATAAGAGGATCCCAGGGGCCTTGACGGGGAGCTCAGAAGCCTGAGGAAGGAGGGGGCTCCATCCAGGCTACATGAAAACTCTGAGGACCTAGACCAGGCCCCCAGGAGCACCTGAAAGGGACGGAGCCCGGTGGTCCACAGGGAGAACCCCATGGACTTGACCAGGCCTCTGCACGCACTGTATCAGGGCAGAGCCTGGAGGCCCTTGGGGGTGACCCTGTGGATCCTGACCAGGCCCCAATGGCTTTGAGGGCTTGTCAATGGGGTGCTGACCATAGTATACCTGGTTCCCTGCCTATCTAACATCTTTGAGGATGGGTGCTTTCCCACCTCCTGCCATAGCAATTTGTGTGCACTCATGTTTGTTACAGCATAATTTGAAGCAATCATGTGTCTTCCCAATGTGAGAGCCTGAGGGAGTAAATAAACCAAAAGGTACAGTTATTATCAAAGGGAAGATGACTGACTGGGTGGCAAAACAATGGAGATGAGGGTGGAGTAAATTGTTTGATTAATCAAATGTGCCATCACTTGTATAACAAAGCAACAAATGTGAAGGTAACATTATGTAATACAGCATCTATTGTTAATTCTCTACCATGTTCTCTATAATTTTGTATTTCCTTTATTTTTTTGTGTTATTCTGGCTTACATGTCTCCATTCTTTTGTCTTTAAAATAAAAAAAGTATTATGTAGTTTTGTGGTATAGTTTGAAGTCAGGAATCATATTGTTTTGGCTATTTTGGGTCTCTTTGGTTCCACATAAATTTCAGAAATTTTCTTTTGTACTGGGAATCAAACTCACACCCTTGTGCTTGCCAGGTAGACACTATGCTGCTGAGCTATATACCTGGCCTAGAATTGTGTTTTTTTCTTGTTCTGTGGAAAAATGTTATTGATATTTTGACTGGAATTGCATTTAATCTAAACATCATTTTTTGGTACTGTGGCTATTTAATAATACTAATTCTACCTATCCAACATCCCTATGCAAAAAGATATCTCTGCATTTTCTTTCTTTTTGTTTTCTTTCTTGGTTTTTTATCTTTGTATTTTCTAATATCCACTTCAATCATTTTTCAGAACATGACAGCTGTCTCTAGACAGCTTTTTCACTGAGCCAGGTATGGTGGTGCTCCCTGTACTCCCAGCACTCACTGCTGCAAATTCAAGGCCAGCGTGAAATATATAATGCGACTGTCTCAAAAAACTGAAAAACAGAACAGCGTGGTGGTGCACACCTGTAATCCCAGCATTTGCGAGGTTTAGGTAGGAGGATCACTGCAAGTTCAAGGCCACCTTGGGCTACAAAGTGAGCTCAAATCCAGCCTGAATTGCATAGCAAGACCCTATTATCTCTGCCCCTGCAAAACAAAACAAAACAAAACACTAAAATACAGTCAGATGTAGTGGCACATGCCTGTAATCCAAGCTCTCAGAAGGTTCAGGTAGCAGGATCACTGCAAGTTCGAGACCAACCTGGGCTACAAAGTGAGCTCAAACACAGCCTAAAGTGCAAAGTAAGTGAGACTGTGTCTCAAAAAGACGCACACACACACATGCGCGCGCGCGCACACACACACACACACACACACACACACACACCCCTAATAAATAAAATAGAATAAAGGTCTTTCACTTCTTTAGTTAAATTAATTTCTGCCATTTCTTTTTTTTAAACACTGTGATTGGGGCTATTTTCCTAATTTATTTTTCAGTGATGTCATTATTAGCATACAAAAACACTACTAAACTTTGTTAATTTTATATTCTGCCACTTGGCTGAATTTGCCAGTTCTAAGAGTCTTCTGTGGTTTTTGGACTATGTAAGAGACTGTGTTATCTGCAAACAAGAATAACCTGACTAGGCTGGGGATATAGCTCAGCCACACAAGCGCTTGCCTGGCAAGCACAAGGTCCTGCATTCGATTCCTGGCATTGAAAATAATAATAATAATAATAATAATAATAATAGTAGTAGTAGTAGTAGTAGTAGTAATATAATAATAATAACAGCCTCAATTCTTCCTTTCCTGTTTGAATCTATTTTCTTTCTCTCTCTCTCGTTTGGTTGCTGTGGCTGGAGTTGCAAGCACTATCCTGAAGGGGAGTGACAGAGCGTACACCCTCGACCTGTTCTGACTGCAGAGGGGCTGCCTGCAGTTTCTTCCCATTTAACATGATGCTGGCAGTGGGGTTATAAGAGCAAGTCTATCAGAGTTAATGGTAGATTTCTCAACACAAATCTTGTTTGTGCCAGAAAAAGTATTTCTTTTCCAGCTTTTCAGACCAGAAAGCACATGAAATTTTCTGAAAAACAGGCTATACTTTAGGCCATAAAGCATGCTTAAATAAAATACAAAATAATTAAAATCTGTCACTGAAATCTACTATCAAATTAACACAGAATGAAACCAGAAATCAACAGCAAAACAAATCATAGAACTATGCAAACACATGGAGATCTATAATCCTGAATAATCTATGGTAACAGAAGAAATGTAGAAGTTAATAGAATCAAATGACAGTGGTAATACAACATACCAAAATCATAAGAGAGACATTTATAGCTGTGAATGCATAATTAGAAAAAAGCAACCTCAAATAAATAACTTAATACATCTCAAGGTCATAGAAAAACAAGAGTAACACCAACCCAAAACTTGTAGACAGAAAGAAATTATAAAAATCAGAGCAGAAATTAATCATATTTTTGGGGGGCAGGGGGTCTTTTTGAGACAGGGTCTCGCTATGTAGTTCAGGCTGGCCTTGAGCTCACTTTGTAGCCCAGGCTAGTCTTGAACTCGCAATGATCCTCCTGCCTCAGCTGAGTGCTGGGATTACAGGCGTGCGTCATCATGCCCAGTGTAAATTAATCAAATTATACCTTGAATCTTTTTTTTTTTTTTTTTTTTTTTTCCGGTACCGGGGATCGAACTCAGGACTTTGCACTTGCCAGGCAAGCGCTTATGCCACTGAGCTATACCCCCAGCCCTAAATTATACCTTAAAAAAATAGAGAATCGATGAACCAAAGACTTGCTTCTTTGAAAAAATAACCTTAACCTTAATCAACCTTACCAAAAGAATAAAAAAAAAAAAAAGTTGTCCATGCAATTGGAGAAAAGGAAAAATTACAGTGGGCACCACTGATATCCAAAGGATTATAAGAAACTACTTTGGAAAAGAAAAACTTATATTCCAACATATACTGGAAAAAAATTAACATTTCCAATATATATTGAAAAAAAATTTTTTTTTATATATTGAAAATTTATAGTCAATAAAATGGAGAATCTAGAAGAAATGGATAAATTCTTAGACACATGTGAATTTCCAAACAAAGATATAAAACCCTGAAGAAAAAAAAAGAAAAAGAAAAGGAAAAAAAACCTGATGAGACCAGGAACAGGCAAGGAAATAAAGGTAGTAACCAAAACCCTACTAAGAAAAGCATGATGGAGTGAGTCTCCACTGATCTTTACCAAAACATTAGGAAGGAACTAACAATAACATTCCTTCTTCTACAAAATAGGGAAGAAGCACTGCCAACTCATTCCTGGAAGCTAGCATTATTTTGATACCAAAACAGGGAAAAAAACTCGACAACTACTACTACTATAACAGGTCAATTTCCTTTATCAGCACAGATGCAAAAACCCTCACAACCAGATACTTGTGAACAGAACGTATATAACAAATCATTAAAACAGTCACACCTCATAACTAAGTCAGCTTCGTTTCTGATACAAGGCTGGTTCAACATACCAAATCGTAAATCAATAAATGTCAGACATCATATAAACAGAAGTAAAAATAAAAATCACTGATCATCTCAACAGATATAAAAAGAGCTTTTGACAAAATTCAACATTTACTCATAGTTTAAAAAAAAACCAAACCTTGACGAAAATATATATAAATAATTTTACCTCAAACTGAGATAAGTCAGAATCTTCAAAAAGTCTTCTTAACCCTCAGTCCTGGTTATAGTATAAGTAATGATCAAAGTATACAATGAATGCATGCATTTTAAAAATATACTACAGCTGGGCGTGGTAACACACACCTGTAATCTCAGCATTTGGGAAGCTGAGGCAGGAGGATCATTCCAAGTTTGAGACCAGCGTGGGCTACAAAGTGAACTTAAGGCCAGCCTGAACTGCACAGTGAGACCCTGTCTCAAAAAAAGACCCCCCAAAAAACATATATATACAACAGTAGGACTATTTTTTTTTTAAAAAAGAATTTCTACTAACTCCCCACAGAATACTGCCCCTGGCTTCCGACACTCTTAACCCATACCTCTTGCCACTTTCTAAAGCAGCTCTGAAGCCCTTATTATCTTTCGAGGTATGATCAGAATATAGTGAATGCTGCCACTGAGTGTCGGCTAACAGAAAGGCAGGTCTGTAAAAACACTGCAGTGTGTTTTCATCCACCTTATTCAGTGGGTCTAGCACTATGCAACTTCTGGCTCTTCCCCAAAGTTAGAATGACCATGAAAGGAAAACTTTTTTTTTTTTTTTTTTTTTTTGTCTTTTTGAGACAGGGGCTCACTATGCACTTCAGGCTGGTCTTGAACTCACTTTGTAGCCCAGGCTGGCCTTGAATGTGCACAAGGATCCTTCTGCCTCAGCCTCCCAAGTGCTGAGATTACAGGCGTGTGCCACCACGCTCAGCTCAGGAAACGTTCTGAGTCGATTCTGGCCATTAAGGGAGCTCTAACAACACAAGTAAAGACACTTAGAAAACAGGACTTCCTGAACTGCTCTGAAAAGTGCAACAATCATGGGATATTTTTCTAAAAATAGCAGTGCCATCCACCTCAGCTATTTCCCTTCTAGATATCTTCCTGAAAGAATTAAAAATATGTTATAGTGATACATGTGTACCCATGTTTACATAATAGCTAAACGTAAGAAGCAGTTTATGTGTCCACCAACAGATGTATGAATAAAGACAATGTGGGGGATTTTTTCTGTACAATGTAGGGGATTTTTTCTGTACAATACATGATATGAAAGGGAAAGAAACTGTTCAAAGGAACGACAACTGGGATGACAGAAAAAAGGCATGCAAAATATATATAGATATAGACATGTAGGGGCTGGGGATATAGCTCAGTGGAATAAGCGCTTGCCTAGCAAGCACAGGGTCCTGAGTTCGATCCCCAGTACCGCCAAAAAAAAAAAAAAAAATAGACATGTATACAGAAGAATGGCTGGGATAACTGTACTGCTAATGTCTGATGGTATATTGAAAGGAATAATTAATGATTAAAATTTTTTCTATTCTGACCAATTTTGCATGCTTGTATCTGATCAATCAGAGCAACTGATTTGAAGACAACAAGATACAATAGAACAACCACTGGTGAATTCCTACCATCTTGTCTAGTGAAATTCTGTATTATCTCTAATGTTTTACCTAATAATTACTTTTTTATTCTCTTTAATGGTTTGAACAATCTTCCATTCTTACATCTGGTAATCTGAGCAACGTAGTTTAAGATAACAATATGTAATACAACAACCACTGTTAATTCCTATCATTTTGTTTTGAACCTTCGAACCTTTTAATGTACTTGCTTTGTTTTGTTTATGTTTGTGATGTTGGTATGCTGCTATTGTTCTTTTTCTTTTCTTTTACTACTCTCTTTAAAACTAAAAAAAAAAATTTTTTAATGTGGAGTTTTTTTTGAGACAGGGTCTCACTATGTAGTTCAAGATGACCTTGAACTCACTATGGTTTCGAACCTCCTACCTCAGCCTTTCAAGTGTTGTGATTACAGGCATGTACCACCGTGTGTGGTGAAAATGTGGTATTTATACACAATGGAGTACCAATCTGCCACAGCTGGGCATGGTGGCGCACACCTGTGATCCCAGCACTCTGGAGGCTGAGGCAGGAGGACCGTTCCAAGTTTGAGACCAGGCTGGGCTGCAAAGTGAGCTCAAGGCCAGCCTGAACTGCAGAACGAGACCCTATCTCAAAAGTGTGTGACTGCGTGCACACGCATGTGCGCACACACACATAATAGGATAAACTTGAGTCATTTGCAGGAAAACGGGTGCACCTTGAGACAATAATGAAATAAACCAAACAAGCTTAAGTATCAGATGGAAACCCAACAAAAATGGAAGATGGATAAATAGGAAACTGGGAAACAGATTTTTTACAAAAGGGAAGCAAGAGATAGACAAAAGAGCAAGAGAAGTAGATTAAAAAAGAAATTGTGTTATGTACATGTACCAACGCCCTATGAGGAATTTAATCATCTACTACAAACATGTACTAATAAAAACAAGAATTAAAAAACAGTAACAAGATATTCTGGCAACAAGTGGGAGAATTTATGTGCCAGGTGTGGTTGCAGCGCACCTGTAATTCCACCACTCAGGAGGGTGAGGCATAGGACTACCACAAGTTCATGGCTATGTGGGCTACACAGTGTTCAAGGCCAGCCTAAACTATACATTAAGACCCTGTCTCAAAAAAACCAAAACAAAATAAATAAATAGCTATGGCTGACACAGTTCAGAGCAAAGGCCCCAGGTTCAATTCCCAGTAACCACTTGCTGCAAAAAGAGGTAGAAAAAACTTCCTTCAACCACAGAGACATGAAAGAAACAGGGCAAAAAACATGCATGTGCGTACCCACAAACACACACATTCCAACAACACTGACTGGGGGGCTGGGGGTATAGCTCAGTGGCATAAGCGCTTGCCTAGCAAGCGCAAGGTCCTGAGTTCGATCCCCGGTACTGGAAAAAAAAAACACTGACTGGCATGTCTCATCCAGCTGAAAACAGCTTCCCCCAGCCTTGTCCAGAGTAGAAAGCACCAGGGGCCAGTGTCCCTGTCTCCTTACCATGTAGTACCCGGGAAGTAGCTTCTGCAGAAACTCTGCTTCTTTATGCTGCACCGTCTTGATGATGAACTCATCATCACTGGACACGTAGAAGAGGGAACCGCTAGCTCCAGAGTTGCTGAGTTCAATCAGTGGCTCACTGCAGAGGGAGTACTGAGGCCAAGAGGAAACAGTAAGAGACATACCAGGGCCTGCCCAGTACAGAAATCAACTACAGATGCACATCTATTCTAAAGAAAAACTACAGCAAAACTATAAAGAGAGGGCTGGGGATATAGCTCAGTGGAATAAGCACTTGCCTAGCAAGCGCAGGGTCCTGAGTTCGATCCCCAGTACCGCAAAAAAAAAAAAAAAAAAAAAAAAACTATAGAGGCCAGGCATGGTGGAGCATACCTGTAATCCCAGCACTCAGGAGGCTGAGGCAGGAAGATCACTGTGAGTTCAAGGCCATCCTGGGCTACACAATGAGTTCAAGGCCAGCCTGAACTACATAGCGAAAGCTTGTCTCACATAAAGACCAAACAAAAGCTATAAAGAGAAGAAGCCCTTCTCTACGAATATCCCTCTGACACTGAGTTCTAAGCTCAGCAGCTTACCAAGTAATCATCAGGCCGGATGCCAAACAACTCCCGAAAGTAGCGGAAGGCAACAGGCGCATAGGTCTTGAACCGGAAGTCATTGTAATGATGAGCAGGTGTCAAGTTGCTCCCTTCACTGTGGGGTTAAACAGAAGATCCTTAACTTTGCAGTCTCACAGAGGGAGTCCACCCTGGGAAGGTAGAGGGAGGCCTTCCTTTAAGAGCACATCCTCTTAAGAGGGCCAGTGAGGACAGATGAGTCTGGCACTCACTGGGACAAAGACACAAGAGACTAGCCAATACATTAAATTATTTTTTTAAAGGGTCACACCACAGGCTAGAGGCTCATGGCAGCATCTGGAGGACAGCTTGCTCTCCAAACTCTCCAGTCTACCTTACTCCAATTATCAATAGGCTAAGGATTGGACACATCCTTAATCTGGTCAGACCATGAACCCTCAAGTTGCTCTAATGGTGACTTTGAAAAGTTACATCTTGCTGGGCATGGTGGTCCATGCCTGTAATCCCAGCACTCAGGAGGCTGAGGCAGGAGGATCATTTCAAGTCTGAGATCAACCTGGCTAAAAAGTAAGCTCAAGGCCAGCCTGAACTGCAGAGTCCCCGTCTCAAAAAAAGACAAAAAAAAAAAGATTAAAAAAAAGATTAAAAAAAAAAGAAAAGCTACATCTTTTAGGATGTTCTCCTAAATGCTGATTACCCTCCATACCTGGGAAAGAAGATGCTCTCCACCACATAGAAGTCTTGCATGAGGACGTCCCGCTCCGGCTTGGTGCTCAGACTCCCCACAGTGTGAGTGATGCCTAACTGGATGGCGCCTTTCAAAGCAGATGACGTTGTCTAAGGGAAAGAAAAATGACAAGAAACTTCCTAAATTAAGTCTGACAACAGCAATAAAAAGTCTAGAGAAAATAGTCAGAAGGACATTGGAAACAAACGCCTCTCCAGTAGCTGATACTAAATTGGGACAATTCTTATGCCTCATGTTGCAATTAACCCTGGGAAAGACTGGGTAGGACAAGGAAGACACAAAGTGAGACCGAGCCACCTGGCTAGGCAAAGCCTTCCTACCCACCAGCCTAACCACACAGGCGCTCCCGCTGTATCTGGATGATGCACTGTGTTCAGAAGAACCTCAGGTCTCACTTGTAAAGTTCCTGCTAGCAGAGTACCTTCCAAATATTTAATTCATTTGATGTAAAACGTAACTAAAATTGATCAATATTCTAATTTAACTATTTGGTTATAGAAGCTTTCCTCTTCTAAAGAAGGGCCTGATCAGTGTATCAAGGACAACAGACTGGCAAAAAGCTCTTAACTGAAGGAAAAAGCATGAAAGACAAGTTAATCTAACAATCCAGGATTCCATCCCATGGGAAAATACCACGTCATACAAATCTCTGTCCAATAAAATACCCACACATGGATTTTCAAATTTAATTAAAATTAAATACAACTTCATTTGCTCAATCTTAATAGCTACAGCTAAAGTATGGCTAATCACACTAGAAAATAGACATATGGCACATTTCCAATCATTACAAGAAGTTTTATTGGATAACTTTCCTCTAAATTATCCCCTCATCCCTACAGCCACCAGATACCATTCATACCCACTTAGCCCTCATGGGCATCACAATGACACCTACTGAGGGCCAGGTACAGCTCAGCACATACGTGCTTCCTGGCAGGCCTCAGGTCGAGTTTACTTCCCAGTACAAAAAAAAATTATAGCTAATGTAAGCCGGGCGTGATGGCGCACGCCTGTAATCCCAGCACTCCGGAGTCTGAGGCAGGGAGATTGTTACAAATTGGAGACCAGCCGGGGCTACCAAGTGAGCTCAAGGCCAGCCTGAAATGCATAGTAAGACCCTGTTTCAGAAAGACAAAAATACAATTATAGCTTATGTTTTAAGGTTTTGCCTAGAAGCTCACCTTTATTATCCCAATGTTCAGCACATAAAAAGAGCTCAACAGAGACAGGCGTGGTGGCACATGCCTGCAATCCCAGCACTCAGGAGGCACAGGCAGGAAGACTACAAATTTGAGGGCACCCTAGGCCAAAGAGCAAATTCAAGACTATCCAATCCATCCTGGACTACATAGTAAAACAGATTCTCAAAAAAACTCATTAAAAAAAAAGCTCAGTAAATGTCAGCTGAATGAGCCTCAGAGCTCATTCCAGAGATAGGCAAGTACCTGATTGAGAATAAATCAGTAGTTCACTTCTGCTACTTAGCACAACAAAACACAGGCAGACAACAGATTAAAATTTACATCCGTCAGAATTAAGAATCCAAGAAATCTTCACGCCTTATATCAGAAAAGATACAGATGCTTAAACACTATCCTTTGGGAAGCCTAAGCTTAGTCCAGAACTGGACACTGGAGAAGGGTGTCGAATGATAACAATGAGAGGACAAAACCAAACCAAACAACAAGGAAAGAGAAAAATCAGTGTGCTACCAAACTGTATATTACCAGGTTGGGACAAGGCCTTCACTTACTTCACGAACATCCAGCAATAAAGAAAAAAACAAAAAATTTTCAAGAAACCTGATTCCCTGTGGCAAAGAAAGAACACACTTACATCTAACAGTGAAACCTAAGTATGCTACCTCAGAGAAATAGCATCGCTAGATTTGTTCACAAAGAACTTTCTTTATGAATAGGGATCTAGCTCAGGGGTAGAGCACCGGCCCAGCATACAAAGAACCTGGGTTTGCTCCCAAGCACAAGAAAGGAAAAAAAGAAAAACCACCACCAACTGCAGTGGCACAAGCCTGTATAATCCTAACACTCAGGAGTCTAAAGGAGGAGGATTAGGAGTTTAAAGCCAGGCTGGGCCACAGTTTAGGGCCTGGACTGTGCAAAGGGAACTTATTTCAAAAACAAATAAACAAATAACAACAGCAAAATACACAAAGAACATTCCCATTTAAACATATATACAGATAGAAAAAGTCTGCCCTTTGTGAAATAAATTCTAAAATCTTTATTTTTTTTCTGGTCTTTTTGAGACAGGGTCTCGCTATGCAGTTCAGGCTGGCCTTGAGCTCACTTTGTAGCCCAGGCCAGCCTTGAACTTGCAATGATCCTCCTGCCTCAGCCTCCCCAGTGCTAGAATTAGAGGCATGGGCCACCACATCCAGCCCTAAACTCTTAAATTGTATGATGGCTAATATCCAAAGGCTTAGAATATGAAGAAATGGGATATCATGTAGAGAGGAGTACCGAGGGGACTGTGCTGCCCCTCCTACGTTCTCAAAGATGAGAGGGTTCAATGCAAACTCACCTTTTTATATGTTGTCTCTCCTGAAGAATCAACACTTCGGTGGCCTATTTTCTTGATGGTCATGCCCGTGGCATAGGACATCTAGAAGAGAAGAATCCAAGTCAGTGTATGACTCTCATGTAATGCAACAGCTATATTGTAGTGATGATACATCACAACAAGCCACAATGGTAACACTCTGTAGGGAGGAGGCAGGAGGACTACAAATCTGAGGCCAACCTGGAGATCCCGTCTCAAAATAAAAACAAAAAATGGACTGCAGATGTAGCTCAGGGCAGAGGTTCTGGGTTTAATGCCCAATAGTGCAAGAAAAGAACTCAACACATCCTTTCTGAATTAAGAGCATTTTATAAAAACTCCAGAAGGCCCACCCCATGCTAATGCATTAGGATCATGTTTATTTCATTTACTGAGATAGCATCTCACTCCACTGCCCAGGCTAGCCTTGAATTCCTGGGCCCAGCCGTCCCCTGCCTCAGTCAACTGTGTAGGTGGGACTACAAGCACCTGATACCACTCCCAGTTTTCCTTTCTTCACCAGTTTCCTTTCAGAAATAACAAATCCTCCACCCAATCTCAGTACTATTTGCTCAAACTGAACTGACAGGTAGAAACAATCTCATCCCTGGCAAACCTATGGCCTGTGTGCCACAGAGGGCACAGAGTCCTCTCTGTCAGTGTGCAAGCCAAGTGTATGAGTTGTTTTTTCTTTTTTTGTTGTTGTTTTTTTGGTACCGGGAATCGAACTCAGGACCTTGTGCTTGCCAGGCAAGCACTTGTGCCACTGAGTTATCTCTCCAGCCCCGAGTTGTTTTTTTCAAAACTAAAACCTCAAGACCTAAGCAAAGAGAAAATGAAAATTTCACAAATATCCTGCTATTCCTAGAGTAAATTATACTAGTATTATGAAACTCACCTCAGAAGCCATAGGTCTCTTGATTCCAGTTGCTGCAGCTAAAAAAATAAAGAAATCATTAAATATGCACACACCGACTCATACAATCTCCATCAAACACAATGGAGAACCTAGTCTGAAGCCAGGTGTGGTGGCACGTGCCTATTATCTGAGCACTGGGGTTAAAGCAGGATACTGAGCGCAAGACCAGCCTGAACTACGTAGTGAGAACCCATCTCACAAAAAGAATCGAAATTTGAGTCAAACTAAACGTGACCAGAAGCTGAGAACCTGTCTCAAAAAAAAAAAATCGAAGTTTGTGTCAAACTAAACGGGACCAGAAGCTCCTGCCACTTACTCAGTGATACCAGATCCTTTCAGATAATACTTTTTCAATGTCCCTTCTTCCTTTTCCTCTGTACCCAGAGGTCTTACCCATAATCCATTCTTGTTACACCTCCTTTTTCACCCAAATGTTCATATTTTCTACGGGAAAGATAACCTTTCTTAATATTTAGCCATTAAAGGGTCTCACTAATACCACACTCAAAAAAGGGACTAAGAGA
Source organism: Dinomys branickii (assembly GCA_004027595.1). Classification (NCBI taxonomy): domain Eukaryota; kingdom Metazoa; phylum Chordata; class Mammalia; order Rodentia; family Dinomyidae; genus Dinomys; species Dinomys branickii. The sequence goes on from PVLD010003004.1 coordinate 25,677, forward strand.
TTCCCGAAACTCACGGGGGACCTTGAGTCTTGACAATTTTTGAGGCGTGTACCAGGAATCAAACTCAGAACCTCGCACTTGCCAGACAGACACACTGTGCTGCTGAGCTATATCCCCAGCCTGACTTTTGTTGTTGTTGGTTGTTTTGTTTTATTTTTGTTCCCAGGAATCTAAATGACCTAGTGCTTGCCAGGTAGGCACTGTGAGCTATATCCTCAGCCCCTCAATTTTTTTAAGGGTTGAAAGGACAAGAACTTTTATGGGGCTACGGGTTTAGCTCAGTGACACAGAGCCTGCCTGGCAAGCATGAAGTCCTGAGTTTGATTCCTGGAATCTCCTCCAAAAGAAGAACTTTTAGAGACTATCTGTGGTAATTCAAAGGAGAGCTGACTTGTGACAATAAGGAAGCAAGCTGAACATGAGAAAACCATGTTCAAAGAATAAAACAGCACTCAAAGCAGGCAGAAACTGACTCTGTCCCCACATCCTCCTCTTGATTTCTGCTACACACAACACAGATCTGTTAGCATTTAAAATTCATTTATTGGCTGGGGATATAGCTCAGTGGAATAAGCGCTTGCCTAGCAAGCACAGGGTCCTGAGTTCGATCCCCAGTACCGCAAAAAAATAAAATTCATTTATTATGCTGGGGATGGTGGTGCATGCCTGTAATCCCAGCACTCGGGAGGCTGAGGCAGGAGGATTGTCTCGAGTTCAACACCAGCCTGGGCTACAAAGTGACCTCAAGACCAGCCTGAACTGCATAGCAAGACCTTGTCTCAGAAAGACAAAATAAATAAATAAAATAAAATAACAAACTGAAAAATAAAATTCTAAGCTAAAGCTTTGAGGAACAAGAAGCCAGGACAACAGATTCATGACCAAAACTGCTGGTAACTTGCTGAAGAATTTATAGTGTCATCAACAAAGTCAAACCATTTGTATCTTCTAACTTTTCAAATGATAATAAAATGTGAAGCTACTAAGAAAACAAAAAAAAAAAGGATAACCTGGCAAAGCAGCAGATACCTATAATACCAGCCCTCAGGAGGCTGAGGCAGGATTCATGAGTTCAAAGCTGGCCTAGACTACATAACAAGATCTCAAAAATACCCCAAAAATAAAAAACAAAATAAAAAAAAGTTAAAAACAGAAGACCTGGGAGCCCAGCATGGTGGCGCATGCCTGTAATCCCAGCACTTAGGAGGCTGAGGCAGGATCGTTGTGAGTTCAAGGCCAGTCTAAACTGCATAGTGAGAACCTGTCTCAAAAAGCCAAAAAAAAAAAAAAAAAAAAACCAAAGACCTGGATCTATGTTATATCAGGCAAATTTTTCTTTGTATTTCACTAAAATAGAGAACTATTTTAGAAGGTTTATGTAAAGATTAGGACGGGCATGGTGGCACATGCCTATAAGCCTAGCACTTGGGATGCTGAGGCAGGAAGATCGGTATGAGTTCAAATAGCCTGGGTTACATAGTGAGCTCTTATTTCAAGAAAACTAAAAATAAAGACAAAAACAAACATTCAGCCGGGCGTGGTGGCATACGCCTGTAATCCCAGCATTCGGGAAGCTGAAGCAAGAAGATTTGTGAGTTGGAGACCAGCCTGGGATACAAAGTGAGCTCAAGGCCAGCCTGAATGGCATGTCTCAAAAAGACAAACAAACAAACAAACAAAAATTAAATTAAATGAGATACACCAGGTACAATGACAAGAGCCTACTATCAAGGCTGAGGCAAGAGGGTGAGCCCAGGAAGTCAAGGTTAACCTGGGTAACACAGAGAGACCCTGAGACTCCTATTTCAAAAAGAAACAACACATAAACAAAAAAACATTAAGCATTCTAACAAAAATAAAAAGCTTCATTCATCTCACTACAGTTTTATTTTTGGTATACGACTTGCTTTGATTAAAAGTACAGCATAAGGCTGGTCATTAATGAATGCATTTGCAATGGACAATAGAGGAAAAGGCACTTCTGACAAAACAGGTTTGTTTTGTATTAGGTATCTTAGAATTGACAACAGAACTTTATTAATCCTTGGCAAAAGTGCACATTAACTTTTAAAAGTTTCTGGAAAAATGATCATAATTCCACATACTATGCACAGAGGAGATCAGACTTTTGTTGCTTTTTTAAAGGAAAGCTAAGGTCAGAAAGAGAAGTTAGCTTCTGTACTACTCTTTCCTTCACCACAGACATCCAGTTTAGACAGAACCCATTCAGCAACAGACATTTAGTTTTGTTTAAAAGTAAGTTAGCAGCCAGGGAAATAGCTCAGAGGCAGAGTGCATGTCTAGTGTGCTCAAAGCCCAGCCCTGCAAAAATTAAAAACAGTGTAAAGTCAAGTTAGCTCACACTCAAGTTTCAGATAACAGTGAGGAGGGGCTGGGGATGTAGCTCAGTGGAATAAGCACCTGGCAAGTGCAAGGTCCTGAGTTCGATCCCCAGTACCACAAAAAAAAAAAAAAAGACAGGGATGAGAACGTAGCTAGGTCGGACAATGCCTGCCTACACTGTGAGCTCTGACCCAAGTCTGCAAAAACAAAACGGATTAGCAAGGGGAACAACAAACTGCAGAAGGGGTACCAACTAGGATGTCTCGGACAGACAGGTTAAAACATCTCTGGGCCTTATAAAGTGCTGAAACAGCCAGGTTTGGTAGCATACACCTGTAATCTCAGCACCTGGGAGGCTAAGGCAGGAGCATCACAGAGTTTGAGGTCAGCCTGGGCTATATTAACAAGTTCAAGGCCAACCTGCACTATATGGTGAGATTGTCTCCCATCCCCTAAATACAGAAATAGGGGTAGGGGTGTAGCTGAGGCATACCAGTGCTTGCCTGAGAACACCGGGTTCAGATTTGGCAAGGGATTAAATGAGAGTAAGCTACAGATATGATATACAGTAAGCACTGTATATATACTACCAATTATTATTATAATTACGAATTACGGAACCCATCTACAGGGTTGGAAAAGTCAAGCAAATGTTGTGCAACACAAAGGGAACAGCCAGGCGTGGTGGCACACACCTACAATCCCAGCACTCGAGAGAAGGCCGAGGCAGGAGGATTGTTGTGAGTTAGAGACCACCCTGTGCTACAAAGTGAGCTCAAGGCCAGCCTGAGACACGTAGCGAGACCCTGTCTCAAAAGGACCAGGGAGGGAGAGAGAGAGAAGAAAGAAAAGGAAAGAAAAGGAAAGAAAAGGAAAGAAAAGGAAGGAAGGAAGGAAGGAAGGAAGGAAGGCAGGCAGGCAGGCAGGCAGGCAGGCAGGCAGGAAGGAAGGAAGGAAATTCAAAAATCTAAAAATTTTTTTTAAAAACAACAACATAAAGGGAACAGAAGTAAGCAGAGACTTTACATACTGAAATGAAAATAACTGTGGGAAGTTAGTTTTGTGTCACTGCTATTGCTTTTGTGGTACTGGGGACTGAACCCAAGGCCTTCAACACTGAGCTATATTTCCAATCCTTTTTATTTTTTATTGAGACAAGATTTCGCTAAATTGCACAGGCTATGATTGAACTTGTGATTCTCCTGTCTCAGCCTCCCAAAGTGCATGTGCCACCATACATGGCAGAGAAAGGAGTTCTACGCTAAAATAGCATTCTATTTGGATACTGCAGCTAGAAGCAAATAATGCTTGCAAGCAAATATTTACTATGTTTTTCTATTTATCTTAACTTCAATAATTTTGTACTCTAAGAAGATGCTCTAAACACTGCAAAAAAAAAAAAAGGAAAGAAAGAAATGCTTCCAAGAAATCAACCACCTTCTCAAAATATCACACACTACCACTAGAAAAAATGTGCAGTTATTAACAGAGAAGAGTAGCCAGCTGCAAGTCACAGCAAGGAGCTCAAGCTTCTTCAGCCGATTCACATCAGATCTACCTCTCTTACGGTTCACCCCACAGCACAGAAAGTTGAAACCTAATGAAGAAAAACAGAAAATTATCATTTATTTCTGGGATTCTATCTGCTTACAGCAGAATAAGTATATTAAAACAAAAACAAGGGGCAGGGATACAGCTCAGCAGCACAGCACCTGCCCGACAAGCACAAGGTCTTCTGTCTCAAAAAAACAAAAACAAAAACAAAACTACAAGTTCAAAATTATGAACAAGATCTACTCTATTGCCACCACTACACTGTGAATTGTGTAATTATTTGTTCAGATTCAAGGTAAATGTTTAAAAAGACAAAAATAACAGCTCTGACACAAAAATTCCAGCAGTAGACATGAAAATTATACTCCAAAATTTTATTTATTTATTTATTTATTTATTTATTTATTTTTTAGACAGGGTCTCACTACGTAGTCCAAACTAGTCTTGACGGGCATAGTGGTATACGCCTGTAATCCCAGCACTCGGGAGGCTGAGGCAGGCAGATCATCATGAGTTCAAGACCAGCATGAGCTACAAAGTGAGCTCAAGGTCAGCCTGAACTGTGTAGCGAGATCCTGCCGCAAAAGTACAACACACACACACACACAAAAAAAAAACCTGGTCTTGAATTTCCCATGTAGTCTCATCTGTTCTCAAACTTGTCCTCCTCCTGCTTGTCCCACAGAGTTGTAGAGTTACAGGTATGGGTCACCACGGCTGTTTTTTCAGTTCATTCTTTTTTTCTAAGACAGGGCCTCACTATGTGCAAACTGGCCTTATACTATGTATCCCAGGCTGACCTCAAATTGCAGCAAATCCTCCTGCCTCAGCCTCCAGAGTGCAGGTATTACAGGGGTGCATCACCGTGTCAGGTCTTGAGTGAATTCATGCTGCCAAATTTTGCCAGGTGTAGTGGCACACCCCTGTAATCCCAGCGCTCAGGAGGCTGAGGCAGGAATATCACCAAGAGTTCAAGGCCAGCTAAGGCTACAAAGTGAGTTCAAGGCCAGGTTGCACTACATAAGAATGTCTCAGCCAGGTATGGTGGTGCACGCCTGTAATCCCAGTACTGGGGAGGCTAAGGCAGGAGAATCATGGCGAGTTCAACACCAGTTGGGCTACAAAGTAACCTCAAGGCCAGCCTGAACTGCACAGCCAGGCCCTACCATAAAAAGACAAAAAAAAAAAAAAAAAGAATCTCTCTCCAAAAAAAGGGCAAATTTCTTTTCTTTCTTAAGGTTTCTCTGCATATAGACTTCTACCCAAAGATGTATATACAACGTTTACTGCAGCATTGTATACAGTACCTATAAACATGTACTATAGCTACCAAAAACCTAACAGGGGATTAGTGATATAAATCATAGTGAAATTTAAATGAAATACTATATAACCATTATTTTTAATGTGTATTTATGGATATTACAAAAAATTGTTGAGAAGAAAAAGTTTTAAATATATATATTACTTTTTCTTTTCCTGGTCTAGTGGAGTGTTAGGCAAGCACTCTACCACTGAGCTACATCCCCAGCTCCTGATAAAACGTTTCATCTATGGCTGGGGATATAGCTCAGCAGCACAGCACCTGCCTGGCAAGCGCAAGGTCCTGAGTTCAAGTTCCAGTACAAAACAAACATTTAATCTATGAATTCCTGTGGAATATTTATATACTATATAAAGGGCAAAAATTATATATCAAAATATGACCATCTCCAGATAGTAGAATGAGGTTGATTTTGCACTTTTCCTGAACTACACAAACTTTCTATAACAAATAATTCAATGTCTATATTACATAATTTGACAACTAAAGAGGAACTACACATAAGAAAATGTTTCAGAGCCAAGGGCCCAGGCCTGTGATCCCAGCACTAAGCACTCAGGAGGTTAAGGCAGCAAGATTGCCATGAGTTCAAGGCCAACCTGGGATACATAGTAAGTTCAAGGCCAGCCTACACTAACTATACAGTGAGACCTTGTCTCAAAAAACAAAACAGTTCCTGTCCTATTCTTTGTTTTCTAAGCTATAATTTCTGAATATCTGTAATGGTTGATATGTCAATCTGAGAAGTCTAGAAGCTTAACTCTTAAGTAATGCAGCAGTTCTACATCCTATTGTATAGAGGACACGCCCTTACTGGTCTAGGATGTTATTCACTGCACCAACCTGAAAAGTTTGGAAAGTTAACTAAGTGACTCAGCAGAGGGCCAGGGTCCTTCCTTTATAAACATCCTGAGCCTGTGCCAGAGAAGAGCACAGAGATGGTGTAGGCAAGTAGCTTGCATACAATATAAGGGAAGAAAAGAGTCTTGCTCTCCCCTCATTTTGCTCTTGTTGTTTTTGCTGTCTTCTGCAGCCTTGAACTGTTGCCCCTGTGCCATGCCACCCTGCCTTGAAGCCAGCTGATTACCTTTCCTTCCTTAATTTGGGGGGGTCAGGTGCTTTGTCTCAGCAATAAGAGAAAAGACAATACTGCAACTCAACAGTGCCCCTGCAGAAGTCACCACTCCTCTACACATATTAAACTCAAGTTCATTATCTCCTTATAATAATGTTATACTGCTACAAAGACAAACTGGAAAGAAAAATGTGAATAGAAAATTCCTAGAATGCAAACAATCCCAAACTAAAAATAAGCCTAATTCCTATATCCTTCTTCCTCAATCATACCACCGATTTGTGATGCCTAGACAACCTCAAACAAACCTGTCTGTATTAGCACATTTCAGAGGTTTTCTCTGTCCCAGTTATTTGTGAGGCTGAGGGGGAGGAACTCAAGTTCCAAAACCAGCCAGGGCAACTAAGGGAGACCTTATCTCAAAGAAAGGGTGTCAGGGGATACAACTCAAGGACAAAGCATTTTTAGCATATGCAAGGCCCTAGGTTCCTGGCTTCAATTCCCAGTATCACAAAAACATTCTAAGGTAGTCATATCCCCTGGAATATCACTGAAATATAAAATAGAGATATTCAATTTCAGCCTCATGAAGGCCAAGACTTGAAAAATACAAAAAGTTTACCTCTATTGTACTAAAATATGCTGTGGAATCATCAATGTTACTAAATAATTACAGAACACTCAAACCAACCAGACAAGAGCCAAAGCAGGGACAATCCAATCAATATTCACTAAAATACAAAACTGAAGCCAGGTGTGGTGGCCCATGCTTGTCATCCCAGCACTCAAGAGGCCGAGGTAGGAGGTCTGTCATGAGTTTGCCGCCAGCCTGGACCACACAGGGAGTTGAAGACCAGCCTGAACTATATGGTGACATCAATGTCTCAAAGATAAACAAAATACAAAGTTGAGTCATCAAAACGTGTCACAAAAATTTCTTTCTGACCTATCTGTACCAAATCTTAGGGAAGCATCTTATTCTGGTTCTTGCCCCACTCTATCTTGTGTTTGTACTAAAAAAGATACTGGTAAGGGCTGGTTTCCAGTCACTTGGCAGAACACCCTGTAATTCTCCATACATTTGTTTGCTACTACTGAGCCACTGGATACTGAAATTCCCTACTGAGAAGAATTAGAAAAGAGAAAAAACTTCAATATAATCTTGAGAAATGTGGAAAGGGCAAACTTTACAAAGAAAACTTATCTAGAGTTAACTGAGATAATTTAAAGATATTTTCAGACATTGAATAGCTCTAAAATGAGTTGGGCTTACTTCTCCTCAAGCGTCTTGAACAAAACACAGTGAGCCTAATAGCAGAGTCTCGCCCTATACTTTCAGGGCAGAAACATTTCCGTCAGAGATGAGATGACATCATCACCAGACGAGAAACTAAGAGGCCATCAGTGACTAACATTAATGCTTGAAGTACACATATAATTTGGGGACATGAGAGGCTAACCGGATATGCATTCCTCAGACAATTGTAGTCTTGCCTGAACAGGTGCTGAGGCACTCCGAGAGATCAAACTCAGTGACCTACCAACACTGCTACATAAATGTGTCAATAATTCCAACACCAAGCACAAAGAGATGAGGGTACTTTTTGGAAGCAAAGTGCTTACCTTTGGGGACTCTTGCTGAAAGCCAGAGATTTTTTAAAAATTTACAAAGCCAAGAGTAGCAGCCCACACCTGTACTTTCAACACTCATAGACTGAGGCAAGAGGATCACAAGTTCCAGCCAGGCCTGGGCAATTTAGTGAGACTCTGTCTCAAAATGAAAAATAGCAAGGACTAAGGATATAGCTCAGTGCAAAAGGCCCTGGGTTCAACTCCAGTACGCAAAAAAAAAAAAAAAAAAAAAACAAAGAAAGCAAAATCTCATACAGCGAAACAAAAACCTGGCATGTTGCACATCTGCAACACCAGTACTAAGGATACTGAAGCAGGAGCATCAGGAACTTGAAGCCAGCCTGGACTGCATACCAAGACTCTGTCTGAAAAAATGGGATGGATGGAGGAAAAAATTGGAAAAAAAATTTGTAGGTGCATGTGGTGGCACACACCTATGATCCCAGCACTCAGGAGGCTGAGGCAGGATTTCCATGGGCTCAGTCTGGGTTACACAGTAAGTTTATAGTCAGCCTGAACTACACAGTGAAACCCTGTCTCCAAAAAAGGGGGGCAGGGGACAAGGAATCAACCTAATTGTTTGCTTAACTATCTGAAACAACCTCTTGGGGCTGGGGATATAGCTCAGTGGAATAAGTGCTTGCAGGGCAAGCACAAGGTACCACAAAAAAAAAAAAAAAAAAGTGAAACAATCTCTCTGGTTCTAGTTAACTTGGAAGACTGAAAACTATTCTAACTATACTCCTGTAGGTAGGAGGAACAATATGTTCTCCATATAAAAATACTCATGAATGTGTCTAAAATGTCAGCCAGCCTCCTAAGAAGTACTGCGGAGCAGACAACTCAACTGTAATCAACAATGTTTAAAAAAAAAAAGCCCTCTACCATCAGTACACCCTCAACATCCTCTGAACCAAGGCAATTAAAACCAAATCACAGCTCTGAGAAGAGCTAAATTTTGTTTCCTCACAAGTGCCAATTTTTCCAAAGGGTCTTCTGAGAAAATGAAAGTTACACAAGCCGGGCATGGTGCCGCAGGCCTGTAATCCCAGCACTCTGGGAGGCTGAGGTAGGAGGATCGTTGTGAGTTCAAGACCAGCCTGGGCTACAAAGTGAACTTAAACTTAAAGCCAGCCTGAACTGCATAGTGAGACCCTGTCTCAAAAAAGAAGAAAGAAAAAAGAAGGCTAAGCCTTGGACAGTAGAGGCAAACCGCAGGCAGGCTGCGTGTACGCTTGAGAGTTCTAGAAGGTTCGCCATCACTAGCCCAGAACGGATGCTTAGCAACAGTACATCTATTCGCCCCTGGTGTCATCTCACTAAGACACACAGCAAGGAGTGAGCTATTAATCCTTGAGACTCACCTTCATTAACACACCCTTCACAAAGTATCTTTGCCACTGGTAACAATTTCTCTTCAGCTAGATTAAATTAAAGTAACTCTGGGGCTGGGGATATAGATCAGTGGTAGAATTCTTGCCTAGCACTTCCAAACCCTGGGTTCCATCCCCAGCACCACACACAAAAAAAGAGCAGGAGATAGACAGAGAAATAAAATAACTATTTCCCTCTAGGAAATTTTTGCTTCCAATTCCATATGATTCTCATGCTGTGGTACCAAGACTTTGCTTGAATTTTTTTTTTTTTTTGCGGTACTGGGGATTGAACTCAGGACCCTGCGCTTGCTAGGCAGGCACTTATTCCATTGAGCTATATCCCCAGCCCCTGCTTGAAATTATTAAAAAATTTAAAATATCCAAGTCATTCCTTTAAAGACCTGGATCCTCCCAGGTGTGGTGGTACACACCTATAACCTCAGCACTCAAAGACAGAGGCAAGAAGATGACCTCATGTTCAAAGCCAGCCTGAACTACATAGATCCTGCCCCCAACCCCAAAAGACAAAGACCCTGGGTCTTCTCAATAAGCTACCCATGGCCAACAGGCATTTGCGATTTCTGGCCGATTACCACCTCCTTTTTTTGTTTGTTTGTTTGTCTGAGACAGGGTCTGCCTATGTAGTTCAGGCTGGCCTTGAGCTCAATAATGTAGCCCAGGCCAGCCTCAAACTGGGAGAGATCCTCCTGCTTCAGTCTCCCAAGTACTGAGATTATAGGCATGTACCACCACGCCCAGCAACTACCTCCCAATTCTATATCCAAATCTTGAAAGAACAATGAATGTTGCTTGCTATAGTAGCAAATTCACATTCTAATTGTTCTGCACATATTTTGATAGAGAAGGCTTAACTTAAGTGATTGCATAATGAGCATTATTTGTGCCAACGATGCACTAATGTACAAGGCAATCCCTTCCACCAAAGAAATCAGAAATACAGCCAAGTGACTTCTCTGCCACCAGGTATCCCTTTCTTGTGTGTGTGCGCGTGCACATTACTGGGGATTGAACCCAGGGCCTCTGCACTGAGTTACAACACTAGCCCTTTTTATTTTTTAATACAGGGTCTCACTAAGTTGCTGACTTGTCCAGGCTGGACTCAAACTTACAATCTTCCTGTCTTAACTTCCCAGACTGCTGAGATTACAGGAGTGAACCACCAAGCCTGGGTCTGGTCTTTTATACGTGTTCCTGTCAATGAGAACTTGAAGTTGACTACACTGTGCAGAGCAAAGCTAACACAGCTACTCTAACCGGTGTACTGAAAACCTCTTTCCATTCTCACCCCACAACTTCCTTCGCTCACCTCACCTTACCCAGCCTTTATCACTGATTCTTTTGATGCTGCTTATTTTGGGTTAAACGTTAAGTATGCAAAGCAAACTAAGATATATTGAGCCCCCTGGAAGGATCCTGCTTCTTCCTCTGCCAAGGTCTTCAAATTCCAATAGGGAAAATCCAGGAACCAGATATTTATAAATTATTATATATTACATACAGCTATTACAAATTAAAAGACTAGAATTTCACAGGAAGAGAAAGAAAAATGAATAGAGACAATTAAAGAAAAAAAAAAGATATAGGGATTGAGGAACAAGTTCACTTTAAACTGGGCGAGGTGACACATACCTGTACCAGCATATTAAGGGGAGGATCACAAGTTCTGCTTAGCGCAAAAGTCCTGGGTTCAATCCCCAGTACAACAACAACAACAACCACCACCACAATAATTCACTTTAAATAGAAGAGAGTAAAGGATAGAAAGTCACAAGAGGTATGAAGAGAACAGGATAAACACAGATTTAGAGAGTGAACAACGCTCTCTTTTGATGGGAAATGGTGGAGAAGTGAGATGCAGTAGGAATAAGGCAAATGCCATTGGGACTTACTGCTGGGTTGTGTTTGGAGCACAGGAACAACTGATTTCCCCCTACCCGGTTATCAAGAAACAGCACACTCCCTGAAATACACTTTACCCTTAGTCAAGAACACATACCCAGCAGAAAGAGAAAAAAAAAAGAAACTAATCATTTTGGTCTGCTTGTTGCCTTAAAAGTCCTCTAAATTTCCAGGAGAGAAAACATCCAGTTTAAAGGATAAAATAACCACCTTCCTTTTCCCCAGTTCTACCTCTACCTGGTGTTATCTGATGTTCACTTCACAAGTTATAGTGTCTATTATATTATCAAGCAAAGACAAGTTAATAAAATATTTAATAGCTATTAAGTAATACATGTTTAAGCAAAGGTATTAATCAGAAGAGTCCACAGATATCAACAAGTAAAGCATTATTTTGACACTCGGGGTTTTTTTTTTTACAGGGGCGGGGAGGGACGACACAAAAAAGCTGTAACTAGCCAAGAGAAAATGGTAAGAAAGTGACACAGATCAGCCCTGTCCTTTAACAAAGGAGAAGAAAAACAGGAAAGGAGTTCAGCTTGTGCACCTAGAGGGGGGCATGCTCTGATGAAGGCGATGAGACCAACACAGGTTTTTGAGATAAGCTCTCATGAACAGAACCTTCTGCCTCAGCTTCTCTGGAATTACAGTGTGCGGCACCAACCAGGTTTATTTTGATATTCAAAGCTAACTTGTAAGTACATGGTACTAATTAACCTCAGAATACTAGATACCTATAAGACTAGTTAATTATACCTAACACTGGGCTTGAACAAGGATGGCAGAAATATTTAATTAAAAACAATGACACTGAGTCATGTGGTGACACATGCTGTAATCCTAGCACTCAAGAGGCTGAGGCAGGATTGCAGCAAATTGGGAGCCAACATGGGCTACACATAAGGAGACTGTCTCAAAAAAAAACAAAAAGACACTGAAAAGCTAGACATGGCCGCGCACACCTGTAACTCTAGCCACTGTCACACTGAGACAGGAGGTTTGTTGAGCCAAGGTTTGCTTGGGCAATCTGTCTCAAAACAAGCCACGCATGTGGGTGGTACACGCCTGTATGGAGGCTGAAGCAAGACAAGTGCTGTGAGTTCAAGGCCAGCCTAGGTCACATAGTGAGTTCAAGGCCAGCCTGGACTATAAACAAACTGGCATACTGATGTCAGTTTTCTAGTACAATGTACTAATGAGAAAAAGGAGGAGGCTAGGAAGGTTACATAGAAGTATTTAAGGGCCAGGGATATAGTTCAGTGGCACAAGCACCTACCTGGCAAGCTGAAGGTCCTAAGTTTGATTCCGGGTGCTGCACATACACACAAATTTAAGATGTATTATGTTCATGAACATACCAGCTCCTCACAACAAATGTAATTATTATGTAAGGCAAACATGTACTAATAAAATAAAAATGGAGGGTGAAGTCAAAAAGCCTTAAAGCAAACAGAAAAATCTCTCCTTACTTAAGAACTATTAATCAAAGTGGTATCTAATGACATGCTGATATCTAATAATATGCTGAATTTCCCCAAATTTCAATTCTGAACAACAGTAAAGTGTTCTAAATAGCTTTAATTTTCACCAGAACAGAAAAGTTAAGGACAAAGAGATCAGTCCACAAATAACTTACAGCCATATACAAAAAACGTAAGACCAAAACAAACAAACAAACACACACCCAAGAACTCTGACCACTGGAGTTACGAGATTACTCCAGCTTCCAGGTGGGGCTGTCCTTGGAGGACTGAAACCACCAGAACTAAAGGCTGGCCCACTAAAAAGGTCTTCCAGTCAAAAAGGCTTCTCACCCTGTGCATTTTGATGTTTCTCTCAGTAGTTAAAAGGAAAAAAAGCCAGGGAGGGCACACACCTGTAAGCCCACCATACTGGGGAGGCTGAGGCAGGAGGACTGCCTCAAGTTCAAGGTCTGCTTCGGGTACTAGTGAGTTCAAGGTCAGCCTCAAGTCTGAATTACGTAGTGAAACTCTATCTCAAAGAAAAAAAAAGAAAGAAAATCATACACATACAAAACCAGGAAAGGAGCTGTAAAGTTACCCCAAATCATTCATGCTCCTAATAAAAAGCCTATAATTTCAGCATTCTGGGAGGCTGAGGCAGGAGCATCGTAAGTTTCCAAGTTTAAGCCCAGCCTTAGCAACTCAGTGAGACCCTGTCTCAAAATTTAAATAAAATACAGCCAGGCCTATTGGCATATGCCTGTAATACCACCGCTTTGGGAGCCTGAAGCAGAAGGATCGCCACAAGTTCCACGCCATCCTGGGTTACATAGTGAGTTTAAGAACAGCCTGAACTACTTAAGGAAAACCTTTCAAAAAAAAAAAAATTAAAAGTAAAACTAACTACTTCCAGACTCTAAAATAGAAAGTCTTTCCTCTTTGAAAAAGAGAACTCAGTGACATGAATTTCAAGTTCCTGGTGGACTATAAAAAGTTAAAGTAGAGGCGGCAGGGGCACAAGCGCCTGCCTGCCTGGCAAGGGCAATGTCTTGAGTTTGATTCCTGATACCCCCGAAAACTTTAAAAAGTTAAAAGTAGAAACAGGAAAACAGGCTCTAAACACTGGTGTGACAGATGGGAACTGTCAACAGCACCTCATCAGAGCTATTTTCATTAGTAATAAGTGGTGGCACTGTCCACACAATGACAATGGGGTTGAAAGAAAAGAATTTTCTTCACACGCCAAACAGCTGAGACTAGACAGCAAACTGCATCACTTTTTTTCTCTTTTATCTTTCTGAGATAGCGGGGCTGGGGATATAGCTCAGTGGAATAAGCGCCTGCCTAGCAAGCGCAGGGTCCTGAGTTCGATCCCCAGTACCGCAAAAAAACAAAAAAAAGATATGTGATCTGAGATAGGGTTTCACTATGCAGTTCAAGCTGGCCTCAAACTGAAGCAATCCTTCTGAGTGCTGGGATTATAGGCATGTGCCATGCATTACATTTTATTAACAACCAAACTATAAGAACAAGCTCTAATGATGGCTCCTGTAAAATAACATTCATTTTTGAGGGGTTATTGTTGTTTTGGTTATTGTTGTTGGTACCAGGAATGAAACTCAGGACCTTGTACTTGCCAGGTAGATGCTATGCCACTAGCTACATCCCCAACCCCTTTATTGTTGTTTTGAGACAATGCTTTCTGGGTTGGGGAGTAAGGTGAGATTGTTTCAAATTAGTAAGTATTTGTTCCAGGCACGGTAGCACACACCTGTAATCCTAGCACTCAGGAGTCTGAGGCAGGAAGATTGGCACAAGTTCAAGATTAACCTAGGCTACAAAGTGAGCTCAAGGCCAGCCTGAACTGTACAATAAGACCCTGTCTCAAAAGGACAATAAATAAATAAATAAATAAATAAATAAATAAATAAATAACATTACTTTTAATCCTTTTTCATGCTTAGACTGTAAAATGAATTATTGTGGTCCTCTAATGTTTTTATAGAAAGGCAAAAACCACCTTTCCAGAAAATAAAAACAGATGTACATAAATAAAACTCCAGTTTATGAAGAAAGTGTCTGTGACCATCTGTTCCCTTGCCTATGCTAGAATGTTTAAGGCAGAAGTCTCTTGCCAATTCAAAGTGGCAAGGACATGGCTGGGAGTGGTAGAGTGCTGGATTTCCCATAATCCCAGCACTCTGGAAGGCTGAAGCAGTATGACAGAAAATTAGCTCGGCCTGGTGGCACACACTTGTGATCAACACTCAAGAGGCTAAGGTAAGAGGATCGCCACAAGTTCAAGGCCAGACTAGGCTACATAGTGAATTCAAGCACCACCTGAACTACATAGCGAAACCCTACCTCAAAAAACAGAAAAAAACAAAGAAAGTAAGGTGGAGCCTAGGCAACTTGGCAACACCTTGTCTCAGAATAAATAAAAATGCTGGGAGACAGGCATAGTGGTACATGCCTGTTTCAGCACCTGGGAGACCTGAGGACTGCCTCAAGTGTCAAGTTAGCCTGCACTCCACAGTGCGTTCCAGGTCAGCCTGTCTCACCGGGTATGGCGGTGCACGCCTATAATCCCAGCACTTGGGAAGCTGAGGCAGGAGGATCCTTGCAAGTTCAAGGCCAGCCTGGCCTACAAAGTGAGCTCAAGGCCAGGTTGAACTGCATAGCAGGCCCTGTCTCAAAAAAAGACCAAAGAAAGCAAAAAAACAGCCTGTCTCAAAACAAACAAAAATGGTCTGGAGCCATAGCTCAGTGCAAAGACTTTGGGTTCAATCTTTGGTATCCTGGTGTCCTATACTTGCAATCCCATCACTTTGGGAAGCTAAGACAAAAGGATCACAAGTTTAAGTCCCACCTACCTAAGCAACTTATTGAGACCCTACCTCAAAACTAAATAAATAAATAAATAAATAAGTAAATATTCAAAAGGGGGCCAGAGATATAGCTCAGTGGTAGAGCACCCCTTTGAGATCCAGTTTAAAAAAAGAGTCAAGGCTGCCAGGCCTAAAAAACGGTCAAAATCCTAAGTAAGCATCCAGCATCAGGTGGCCCTCCTGCTGGGTATAGAGGCGACTGCCTGAGAACACCGAACAGTTTTTGTTTTTTGAGACAGGCTCTGGCTGTATCATTCAGGTTGGCCTTCAACTCCCTGTGTAGCCCAGCCTGAGCTCAAACTCCACACAATCCTCCTACCTCAGCTACCAAGTGCTGGGATTACAGATGTGCACCACCACACCCAGCACAGAATACCAGACTTTACTTGCAAGGATCCTCCTGCCTCAGCCTCCAAAGCACTGGCATTAACAGGCATAGGCCACCAGACGAGGCGATGACCAGGCATTTCTGACAGATGCTCTACAACAGCTTGTAATTCACTCCCCCCCATACACACATTTTCCCTCCCACATACAATCTGTTACTTTTCTTGTGAGCCTCCTCAGCCCTCCCTTAATCTTCATTAGTTTTTAACCACTCTGCAGCCTCTATATTGTCTCCATTCTCCAAGTTCCAACGCCCTGACACCACCTAAGCATTCCTCCAGTTCACTTCCTATTAGGCAATACCGCCCTACAGCACTCAACTACCTGCCACCTAACTTTCCTCCTAAAGCCTAACTCCAAACATCACTTACCTCAGGCTCTACTCCAACACAAAGAGTACACTGCATCTCCCCGTTTAAGAATCTTTTGACCCTAATTTCGCACCTTCCGGACCTCTTTCCAAAACCTCCCATTCCTGAGGGCTGAGAAATTAGCCCCGCACTGTAAGGGGCTTGCCTAGCGTGACGGAGGCTCTGGGTTCAAAGTCCACTCCACAAAACCAAAACAAACAAAAAGCTACATTCTTTCCCCAAGTTAGGCAGCCCAGAGACCAGAATCATCGCTAGCTACTTTGAGAAAGCGCGTGAGTGCGCCCGCGCCCGCTCGCGTTGGGGGTGGGGCGGGTGAGAAGGAATGGCGCACTGGGGGAGCCTCTGCCGAGAAGAGACCACCGGTCTCCCGACCCCCAGCGAAAGTCACGGTTCCCCACCTGCCCCGCAGTCCAAGGCGCCCCAGAGGGCTTCAGGGCCCTTTAGTTCCATGACCTTCACCCAGTTCACTGCACGATCAACTTGGACCCTCCCGGCCTCACACTGTGGAGTCTCTACTCACCCGGCCTCTGCTCTAATCCCGCCTCCTCCAAGTCTTCACTCCGGTTTCCTCGAGGACACTTTCGGCATCCTCCCTTCCCTCAATCAAACCCATCCTACGGTCACTCCGAGTCCCTCGTACGGAAGCCCAGCCCGCCGTCCCCCGGCCGGAACCCGCGGACATGCCCAGGAACAGGGGCCCGCCAGGCCTCCGTCCTGCCCCCTCGGGCGCCCGCCCCGCCTGGCCTACCTGAGGTCGGCCCCGGGACCCCGGGATCCAAAGACGAAAACCCGAGCGCCGACGACCCCGAGGAGGCCGACGCCATCTTGGCAGCCCCCTCCCCCGGCGGCCGCTCGGGTCGGGCTCTTCCTCTTCTCGGAATCGAACTCTCCGCACGTCTCTTCACAGAGCCCGCGTTCTGCAGACCAGCCCTGCGCCCCCTCCGGGGCCTCCCTCAGCCGAGTCCCGCGGGCTCCGGGCCAGTGCACGGCCGCACCGTTCGCCCAGCAGGGGGTGCGTGTACCTCCCGCCTCGCAGCTCTCCGCAACCCGGACCGCCCGCCGCGGGGATCCTCGCCCCTTCACAAGGGACCAGGCTCAAGCTTGCGGCCGGGGCTCCGCGCCCAGGCCAAACCACACCTAGAGGAAAACGGAGGCATGGGCAGTCCGGGACGAGCCGTCCCCCTCCTTCCTCCTCCTTCTCCTCCTCCTCCTCCTCCTCCTCCTCTTTAGCCACAGCCTGTTTATCGCCCAACCCCACCGCTCCGCTCTGGGTAGCCAAGGAAAATCCAACAGTGCGCATGCGCCCGACCTTCTCGGCGTTCCAGCCTCTCTACTGGGAAGGGAAGAACAGAGCCAATCAGAAGACGACTGATGGCCACGTGAGGCAGGTCATTGACGTTCTGGCGAATCCACCGCAGGAAGACAGACGCGCCGCTATTAGCGTACACCCCCTACGGTGGCCCGGTAGGGTTAACCTCGTTTCGGATCTTAGGAAAGGCTAGGTTTTGCGTGCTCCGAGTTCCGATTCAAAGTATAGGGGCTGGTCTTATCAAATTCACAGTCCGGGAAAAAACTCCGGACAGAAGCACTAGTGTCAGGTCAGAGACCTTACACAGTCGTCTACTATAAAAAAATCACGTCGCCCTCCGTGGTGGAGCACGCCTGTAAGCACAGCACTCGGGAGGCTGAGACAGGAGGATTATTGTAAGTTCGAGACCAGCCTGGGCTACAAAGTGAGCTCAAAGGCAGTCTGAACTGCATAGGGAGACCCTGTCTCAAAAATAATAAATAAATAAATACATACATACATACATACATACATACAAATTTAAAATCACATGCCACCAAGAATTCTTTCCAGCCCCTTTCCGGCTTGTCTTGAGCTTCCTCTGAACGACATTAAAAATAGATCTGGCTGTGTCAAACCCAGCGTGAGGCATATGCTAGGTATAGTTTAAGTAAATATTTGATTTGGGGTTTTTGGCTTTGGTTTTGGTACTGGGGATTAAACCCTAAGGTCTTCACACTGAGCTACAGTACCCCCTAGTCCTTTTTTATGGACAAGGTCTCCCTAAATTACCCAGGCTGGGCTCGAAGTCTCAATTCTCTGCCTCAGCCTCCCAGAACGTTGGGATTTCAGGCACAAGCCACCACACACCGCATCTGTAAATATTTGGTAAATGAATCAATAGAAACCAAAAGAGCACAATGGCACACATCTGTAAACCCTACTACTGGAGAGGCTGAGGCAGGAATATCGCATGTTCGAAGCCAGTCTGAACAACTTAGTGAGACCCTGTCTCAAAATAAATAATAATAAAAGAGCTGAGGTTGTAGCTCAGTGATAGAGCCCCCTTGGGGTCTATTCTCAGCACCGTATGAAAAAGAGAAAACGGACCGCAAAAGGCACTCAAACCATTTATTACAACCTGACCACGATACAAAGTCCTTGGCCTTTAGCTATCTGTGCTTCAAAGGGCATACAGATGCACAGGAGAAATTCCTCCTATATCTAGTCCGGTTATCTCTGCTCAGTTTTAACACAGAATTCTAGATTGTGAACTTTGTCAGGAACCTGAAGATCTGTCTATCTTAAACAAGTTAAGGCTTCTGAAGAGCACGGACTGTGTTTGGTTCACTCCTATCTTCAGCCCCTCTTCGCACTTACTGTACAGAGTAGGTGTGAACAATCATTTGTGAATGAATTAATAAATGAAGGAGAATTGGAGGGAATCCTCGGCTTTGTAACCCCCAAGGTGGCTTGGTTTCCCTATATCCAGATGTCTACCGGACCCTCCAAAGGAAACCTGATACCTGAAAGTGTATATTAACATTCCCCCATCTCTTTTACTTCAGCTTTCTGCCCGGCTCTCACAAAGATCTAAAATAGTTGTTTCCTTGCCGCCCCCTGCTGGATTATTCGGCCTCCTTTGGTAGGAAGGTAGGCAAACCACCTGTTTGGATTTCCATTTGTCGTTTCAGAACAGGCACACAGGATAGTGTCAAAGTGTTTCATGATTCCCTGCACCTGTAACCTCCATTCAGCTAAATAGTACAGGAATTGGACAGCGTGAGTCAAGGATTTGGCACATAGATATTCAATAAAAAATATTTGTTGAGTAAATTATCCTTGTTTACAGCATGCATTTGCTACCATTTCCTGAGCTATTTTAAAAATCAGCTAGTGTAGAGAGAAACTGTTTCTGATTTCAAAATTGGAACTAGTCTAATAAATCCAAGAAGAACCAGAGCAGTCAGATAAGGCAATCTTCTCCCCACGATCTTATCTGTAAATTTGATTTCACCCTTCCTGAAAGAAGAAATCCTGTTTTGTAGCTTTTTGGGGGGTGGTCTTTTGTTTCTACCTTATATACTAGAATAATGACTGCTATTACACCTGCCACCTTGTGTTATGCCAGTCTGTTTACCTGTTTGCCTCATAAGACCAAACTCTTCAGGGCAAAGATTACATCTTCTCCATTTTTATATCTCAAGCATTTAGTACAGCACCTGGGAAAGACAATTCCTGTCAACTGAATGTGTCTTCTAAATATATGAACAGGTGAAGGCGAAGTTCAGGCAGTGGAGTCAGGGGCGTTTAAGAAGCAGGTGTCTCCTGTCCTTTACCCATTAATCTTGTTTCTACTGCTACTCCTACTCAGTCCCCGTGGTGCTCTCTGAGTCGTAGAGCTGCTCTTCCCTAGTAACATTCCTGGCATAGCAGAAGTAGGGTGACGTGGCAGGGTGTGGAAGCAGAGGCAGAGCAGGACATGTTGGCTTGGTGCCCCCAAGGAAATAGAAAAGGGAGTTCACCAATACATACTTTGGGAAGGAAGGCAATCTAGTGACCTCAAAATAGGGCTACACAACCAGGCACGGTGGCACACACCTGTAATCCCAGCACTCAGGAGGCTGAGGCAGGAGGATCATTGTGAGTTCAAGGCCAGTCTAGGCTACAAAGTGAGCTCAAGGCCAGCCTGAACTCTGTAAGGAAACCCTGTCTCCCAGTGGCACAACACCTTCCCGGCAAGCACAAAGTCCCGAGTTTGATTCCACACATTCAGACTTGAGTACATGTGAGTGCACACACACAGCTTTACTAAAGCATCTTGTGGGGGTTGTGGCCACAATTCAGTGTTAAAGGATAAAAAAGCACCCTTCAGGTCTTAGAATAGCTCCTAAAGTGAGAATGAGGGGACTGGGAGTGGCAAGAGCAATACAGAGATAAAAAACTAAGAGGGTGGGCTTCTTAGTCTTTCTTTCTCTCCTTCTTTCTTTCTTTTTCTTTTCTTTCTTTTTTTTTTTTTTTGGCTTTTTGAGACAAGGTTTCACTATGCAGTTCAGGCTGGCCTTGAACTCACTTTTTAGCCCAGGCTGGCCTGGAACTCACAACAATCCTCCTGCCTCAGCCTCCTGAATGCTGGGTGCATTACAGGTGTACATCACAATGTCCACCAACAACTATGTTTTAAGAATTTTATTTTTTTATGCAGAAGATTTTGGACTTCATTCTGTAAATTACAGGTAATTATTGAATATGCTTTAAAGTAATATAATGATTATAATGTTAATATGGAGAGTAATTTAAAGAATGAAGAGTCTATAGGGAGGGATAGAAAACAGGAAAAATTAGAGATACAGTAGTCTTTTATCCATGATTTCATTTTCTGTGGTTTCAGGTAGTCTGTCATCAACTGTAGTCTGAAAATATTAAATAGAAAACCTCAGATTTTCTAAGTTATAAATTCCGTGTCATTCTCACTAGCATGGTGAAATCTTGATCCATCTTCTGTAGTTTGGAATGTGCATTATCTCTTTGCTGAATATATCCTGTGCTGCATGTATTACCTGCCCTTTAATTACTTGATTTCCTTCTCAATGATCATTGATCATTGTTTTAAAAACTTTAAAAATGGGAACAGTCTGGACAATACCATTGACTATCCGAGATTGGAACTATTCCAGAGAATCTAGGAGGTATGATTCCCATGGTCATGGAAACTGCTGAAAAGAGGAGAATAGTGTTTAGGAAGACTTCAGGCCGGGTGTGGTGGCGCATGCCTGTAATCCCAGCACTCAGGAGGCTGAGGCAGCAGGATCACTGCAAGTTTGAGACCAGCCTGGGCTACAACATGAGCTCAAGGCCAGCCTGAACTGCATAGTGAGATCCTGTCTCAAAAATACAAAAAAAAAGAAGACCAGTATCCTATGAAATTAGAATTTTGCCAAAGAGAAAGTAAAGTTCTAAGAAGGAAAAATCCAGAGTCATGACAGAGAATTGGGTGACAGGAGTATGATGCTGAAATAGGATGATGGGTCAGGAGGTGCAGCTGGAAAGGCAGGGAGGGGCTACATTGTGAAGGATTTTGAATTTCATGTTAATAGTTAATGTACTAAAGGCTTACTATATGCTAACTAAACACTGTGCCAAGCGGTATACAAAGATATTTCTTCATATTCTCAGCAACTTTTAAAGGTTAGATATTATCATTGCTTCCACTTAATAGAAGAAAAAACTAAGATTCAGAGAAATTACTAGTCGAAGATCACAAAGCTAGAAGACCTCCAAGCTCAGACGCAAACAAACTGATGAGCTCTAAGGTGTGCTTCCTCAATATCCCATAGATGATAGGAAACCATTAAACAGTTTTGAAGGTAGGAATGACAGTCTGTGTTTTTAGAAAGCTTTCCACTGGTACAACTTAAAAATGGAGCGCAGGGGCCGGAGATGTAGCTCAGCGGCGTAGTACCTGACTGGCAAGTGCGAGGTCTTCAGTTCGATTCCCGGTACAAGAAAATTGATGAGAAATGGACTGTACTCGGGCATAGTGGCCTCTTTAACCCAGGTACTCTGGAGGCTGAAGCATGAGGATTGCAAAGAAGCCAATCTGGGCAATTTAATGAGACTCTGCCTCAAAATAAAACCTAAAATGTGGGGGGGTTCAGTGGTACAGTGAGCCCTTGGGTTTGATCCTCAGTATCTTAAAGAATAACAAAAATGGACTGGAGCACGGGGAGACTGACCACTTTTAAAAACATATGTTGAGTGCCAGGCGTGGTGGCCTACGCCTGTAATCCCAGCACTCGGGAGGCTGAGGTAGGAGGATCGTTGAAGTCAAGGGCCCTGTGCTACAAAATGAGTTCCAGACCAGCCTTAACTGCATAGTGAGACCCTGTCTCAAGTAAAAAAGAAAAAAAAAATGTTGACTACTAAATTCTACACTTAGGATCATGGAGTTCCTAGTGTCACCGAGGGGGACATATTGAGCAAATGAGATCTTATGGTGTCTCAGCAGTAGAAGCTCTGCCCTAGAGGTGGGCAAGGCTGAAAACTAGATTTTTTTTTTTTTTTTTTTTTTTTGAAAACTAGATTTAGAGGCAGGACTCCTCGATGCTCTGCTGCTTCTGCCTGCAAACGCCGGACTTCCGCTGTCAGCGGCGACTCGCAGGTCGTGGTGTCGAGCGCCGAGTTCCTACAACCAAGCTGGATGAAGGGGTCGCTGGTCGCGGCGCAGTCTCGGTAGGCGACATGAGTTTGGTTGGGGGCCGGGCCCCCCGAAAGACAGCTGGAAACCGGCTTTCTGGGCTCCTGGAGGCAGAGGAGGAAGATGAGTTCTACCAGACGACTTATGGGGGTTTCACAGAAGTAAGAGTCGGGCCCAGGAGGAAGGAGGGGAGGAGGCAAAACGGAGCGCCCGCTGCGGGGAAGCCCGGACAAAGAAGCGGGGAGTGCGGGGCGCTCCGGCGCTGGCACGGGGCCGGGTGGGTGAGTGGGGTGCCCTGGGAGCTAGAAGAGAGCGCCCTGGGCGCAGGCGAGAGTGTGTGTGTCCGTGTCAGAGACGGAAACGCTCCCCGGAGGGACCCCGGATAATGGTAGAAAGCGTCTCTCGTGGCACCTCTTACGTCCAGGTACGCAAGGCTCGTCGTGGTCAGGTCTCTCGGTATATATAGGCGGGTATTCCTTGGTTTACTGCCGAGTTATTCACCAGACGTAGAAAGGAACTGCTATTCTAAGAGGCTTAATTACTCCTTTTTCAGCTTTCAAGTAGATTTTAGTTTTGTCTTGTTTTCTTAGCTTTCTGAGTCAGGGTCTCACTATATAGTTCAGACTGGCCTTGATCTCACTATGTAGCCCAGGCTGGGCCCAGACTTCCGGCGACTCTCCTGCCTCAGCTTCCCAAATTGTGGGATTTTAGGTGTCTACCTGTGATGCCAGGGTTGTCTTGGTTTTTGAGACACACTCTCATTGTGTAGTTCAGGCTGGCCTTGAACTCAGGCCAGGCTCACCTTGAACTCGCAGCAATCCACTGTGCCTGACTCTTGCTAAATTTTTGATAAATGCGATTCATTCATTAAACATATGTTCAGCACCAGGAATGTGCCACATAGGCAATAGCTCAGTGTCAGCCCTTGTCTAGCATGACTGAGACCCTGGGTTCTGTGCCCAGCACTGCTAAACCACAACCAGACAAACGTGCCAGGTGTGGTTGTATAACGAACCCCCTGATGATGGTACCAGTCTAAAAGATTACAGTTACAGAAACCCCTGCCGATCAGTCTAACCCATCCGGCAATATGGCAAATGGATGCACAAAAAGACAAAGAGAAAATACTCTGCAGTTGAGGAGCTCTGGGATGACCCAGTGTTCTCTGTGAAACAAAAGGTTTCCTCACCGAAACCTGATGGCTTTCATTGGTATCAATCAGAGAGCTGGGTTGAGGTGGTAGCACACTACGTAGGGAAAAGAAACTTTGTGGTGCTACCAGGCAGAGAGGCCTCCAATTAGCAATGCACAGATGGTTTTGCTGTATGCAATATATTGACCTTCACTGTCAATATAGCCAGCTTTGCCTATCTCAGTAAATAGGGTTGAAGGAGGTCAGGGACAGGTCAGGGTAAGAGCTTCATTTCTTAGGAGAGAGCATGGCGGTCTCCCCCAGTGGTATACACCTACAATACCAGCACTCTTGGGAGGCTGAGGCAAGCGAATCACTTAAGAGTTGAAGGCCAACCTGAACTAAAACGAGACCCTGCCTCAAAACAAAACAAAACAAAACCCAACCAGACAGACAAACATGGCCTTCTCCTTACACATTCCAGGCCCCAGCGGAGAAACTGGCTGGGTTCATAATCAGTTAAAGTATTGTATGATAAGGACCAAAACAAGAGGCAAGCATAGGGTCACGTGGCAACCCGTGGGACTCAGGCTTGGTGAGGAGAGGCACCCCGAGGGCAATGTTTAAACTGAGCAGCATAGAAAATAGGCCTCAGCTGGGTGAAGAGTAGCGGGAGGAGGAACGTCAGTCCAGAGGAAAGGTGATCCAGAGTGTCTGAGGTACTGAGATCGCATTGTGGGACCTGCAAGTTTACTCCCATTCTCCAGAAAAACAGAGGTTGGTAAGGCTGGAGGAGGTAGCCCTCAGCTGGATGATGTGTGACCTTGTGGACCATGTTCAAGAGTTCTGCTTTCTTCAGGAGACTTAAGAGAGTCTACAAAGCTCTATGTTGCAGGGTGGGAGGTGTAGCTCAGGTAGGGCACTTGCCTGGCATGGGCTCGACTCTGGGCTCAGTCCCTAGTGCTGTTAAAAAAAAAATAAGTTTCCATGATCAAGTTTGTGCTTTAAAAAGATTACTCTGTATTGAAAATAGTCTGAAAGAGACACTGGCCGTGGGGAAACGGACAGGGCCCGGGAGTGCTTGGCTGGCCTCCCCGACGCCTTGGGTGCGATCGCTGCCACTGCCAGAAAGGAGAGCGGCAAGCTAAAGGGGCAGAGGTTAAGAAACATTAGCAGAATTCACAGGACTTGGTGACTGACTGGGGGTCTTTACTTACCCCTCAGCCAGCTAGTATTTTTGTTGTGTGTGTATGTGTTTTGTTTGCAGTTCTAGGAATCGAATCCAGAGTCTTTACATTGAGTGACATCTAGCCCTTTTTACTTTTTATCATGAGGCAGAGTCTTGCTAAATTACCTAGACTGGAATAGAACTTCAGATCCTCCTACCTCGGCCTCCCACAGTACTGGAATTAGAGGTGTGCACCACCATGCCTAGCTACCAACTAGTTTAAAGTAGAACTTTCTCATCCCTCTTCCAAGCCCATCGTCCTATTCCTGTCATTTTACGAGTCGTTATTTAATACGTACTCTTCAGGCTTCCAAAAAGGATTTAAGGCTTATGATATAAACAAAAAGTAAGAACAGTAAAAATAGAGACAGACCAGAAGTAATTGTACCAGGAGCCTATGCTAAAATGGTAACAGCAGTTGACGTTAAATTCATCTGTCAGCTTTCTGGGAACTGAACTTTGACGTTCTTTTTCTTTTTTTCCATGCATGAAGAAACATGCATATTCTTCAAGAAAGACAAAACTTATTTGTATTACATCTTAGGGAGAATATAAAGTAACAGGTGTTTTGTAGATAGAAAAGCATTTTCTGAATTAATCATGTCTATTAATGATGCTTGACAAAAACCAATGGAATGGTAGTAAATCCATACTTCGGCGAAAGCATTTTGTTTGGATACTAAGTTCGTGGGAAGTTGATCTCCCACCTTCTGGTGATATGTCTAATACCAGACTAGGCTGCGGGGATTAATGTGTTCCCAGGCAGTCTTTCACAGGCATCAACTGGGAAGAAATGATGGCCCTCTGCGCAGGACTGAGCTCTGGCTGGGTGGGAGCATCAGCCATCTGTACTGCTTGCTTACTTTGGCGCCTGTGTACCAAGATTACTCCATTAGCCCGCATTACTGATGGAGGAGGGAGCCACATGTTTGAAGTGCTGCCCACCGAGCTAGCTCCCTCTCCCATGAGTGATTTTTTTACCCTCTTTGCTTTGACTCGCTGCCATTCTAACTCTAACCTGTGTCATCTCAGAGCTATGCTATTGTTCACATTCAGCTCCTCTAACCTCCAGAGCTTTCTGAAATACCCCAAGTGCTTGACCCCAAATCTTCAATGGCTCCCGAGGATCTAAGGTAATCAAATATTTTTCTGTCCCACTGCACCTAAGGAGTGACTCGTATTTCCCATAGTAACTTTGGTTAACCTCAACAATAATTATCAAGGCGTGCCCCACTGTGCCCAGCTCTTCTGTAATATTTCACTGCCACTTAGTACATTACATGTTGCCTTTTTTTCTAGGTGTGGTAGCACACACCTGTAATCACAGTTCTCTAGGAGGCTGAGGCAGGAGGATTATAAATTCAAACCCATTGTACGCAACTTAATGACTTAGCCAGACTCTGTCTGAGTATAACCCCCAGTATTGTAAAAAACTATTCAAACAAACAAAAACATACGTTTTATGATGATGTCCAATCCTTCACTAAACTGTGACCCCTCTGAAGATAGAAATCAAACCATATGCTTTTGTTCCACAGTAATGCCTGGACACCAGCAAGTAAAACATACTTAAGGTTGGAAGCAGGTTGTGCTGGGAGCCAGAGGCCATCAACTAGAAAGGCATTGCTTGAGAGAACTGAAGGGCTGAGTTGACCTGGAGCAAGAGCCGCCCTCATTAGGAAAGCGGAATCTGTTCCTCCTGAAGTAGCACTGATAATCCCATTGCCCACTGCCACTCCACTCCCGCCCTCAGGAATCCGGAGATGATGAGTACCAAGGAGACCAGTCAGACACAGAGGACGAGGTAGACTCGGACTTCGACATTGATGAAGGAGATGAGCCCTCCAGCGATGGAGAAACGGAAGAGCCTAGAAGGAAGCGGCGCATAGTCACCAAAGCCTATAAGGTGTGAGAAGAGCCCTCGCTTTCTTGCTTTCCTTAATCCCTCCTCTCCCTTTACCATGGCCCACTATTCCCACGCTGGTCCCACTCCTGTGCTGTTAGTTTCCTCTGTGAAGATTCTCTTTTTTTTTTCTGGCGGTACTGGGGATCGAACTCAGGACCCTGCGCTTGCTAGGCAGGCGCTTATTCCACTGAGCTATATCCCCAGCCCCTCTGTAAAGATTCTCATCTTTCCCCTTCCCTCTCTGTACTCTGGTGTCTGGTTTTCTTTTTTTTCTTTCTTTTCCCTTTCTTCCTTTCTCCCCCTCCCCTTTCCATTTGAACATTTTCTTCCTATTTCACAATATCTGTTATAGATTTTCACCCTTGTTTACACATGGGTGTCCGATTCTAATCTGTCCCCAGGAACCTCTAAAAAGTTTGAGGCCTCGAAAGGTCAACACACCAGCTGGAAGCACTCAGAAGTGCCGAGAGGAGAAGGCTCTGCTCCCACTAGAACTGCAGGATGATGGCTGTGACAGTGAGTGGGAAAGTTTGGTCCGATGAAAACATTGCAGTGTGATGATGCTTTATCAATGTTAAGTCCCTCAGTTTGATACTGTGTTATATAAGGGAAATCCTTACTCCCAGAAAATACAGTGAAGTGCTCAGGAATATAGCCAAAGACATGTATGGCCTAACTAAGATCATTCAGAAAAATTACACAGAATGAAGCCGGGCATGGTGGCACATGCCTATAATCCCAGCACTCAGGAGGCTGAGCCAGGAGGATCCCCATGAGTTTGAAGCCAGCCTGGGCTACATAGTGAGTCCAGGCCAGCCTGAGCTACATACCAAGACCTGCCTCACAAAAAGCCAGCCTAAACTGTGTAGTGAGACCTTATTTCAAAGACCAAAAAGAAAAGGGAAGGAAGAAAAGGAAATACAGAATGAAATGGAACAATATGTTAGCAGCAGGTAATATGAGTGCAAGACACGTGGGTTTTGTTTGTACTGTTATTACAGCTGTTTTGTAGTTTGAAATTATTTCCAAATAAAAAAACTTAAAGTGGAAAGATTTATTTACATGTAATTCTTCCCAGGTCGGAAGTCCATGCGTCAGTCTACTGCTGAACACACACGACAGACATTCCTCCGGGTACAGGAGCGGCAGGGCCAGTCCCGACGGCGGAAAGGGCCCCACTGTGAGCGACCCCTGACCCAAGAAGAGCTGCTCAGAGAGGCCAAGATCACAGAAGAGCTTAATTTACGTTCACTGGGTCAGTATGCAGTCTTGGAAAATGTGGGTAGAGATGCCGAGGCACATGAGAAATTTGGGACAAAAGAAATGAAAGAAATGAGAGTGGTTGGTTTTTATTAGAGGCAAATAACTAAGCAGTTACGAATGCTATGAAGAACAAGTCATGTTGGGGTGCTTTTGTATAAATTAAGAATAACTAGAAGCCAGGTGTGGCAGTTTCTACCTTTAATCCTAGCACTCTAGGAGGCAGAGGCAGGAGGATCACAAGTTCAAACATGATTGAGGCAACTTAGCAAGACCCTGTTTCAAAATGAAAAAGGGAAGGGTGAGGATGTAGCCCAGTTCAAAGGCCTTGAGTTCCTTGTACCACATGGCCAGCCATGCTGGTGCAGCATGCCTGTAATCCTAGCATTTAGGAGGCAGAGACAGGAGGATTGCCACATATTTGAGGCCATTCTGAGCTTCATAGTGAGTTCAAGACCAGCCTGAACTATATAACGAAGTCTTGTCTAAAAGAAAAACAAGGAACTGGGGATGTGGCTCAGTGCAAAGGCCCAGTGTTCAGTCTCCAGTACTGCAAAGCAAGGCTGAGCGGGCTGTGGTGGCACACAGCTGTAAGCCCAGCACTTCGGAGGCCGAGGTGAAAAGATCCCCGTGACATCAAGGCCAGTGGGGCACCACAGTGAGTTCAAGGCCAGGCTGTCTCAGAAAGCAAACAGACAATACAGAGCCATACATGGCTTTGTAGAGGGGCGAGAGTCTCAGATCATGAGAGCCATGTGAGAATTTGAGGGAGCCACAAGTTCACACCTCCCCTCACGTGCTCCCTGGGACATACTTTCATTAGTGAAACCACAGGGAGAAGCACCTGTAGTGTGTATTGTATTTCTCTTTTTTAATTTCTTTCATAGTCATTATTACTATAAGGTTCACTATACTAGGCAAGCACTATACGACCAAGCTGTACCCTCAGCCCCCTTTCTCTTTCTGAACCAACCACATACCTAGCTGATAATGTGTGAGGCGACAGTGTTTCTGCTATAAACGATCACTTACCCTAAATGTCTGTCATCCAACCCATCCTAGTTATATGATAGTTGTGGGCCCAGGAATAGAGCTCAGTAGCGAAGTGCAGGGTTGTAAGTTCAACTTGTGTGGTACCAAAAAGAAAAAATTGAAATACCTTTGCTTGAAAAGAACATATAGATTAAGAAAAAATTTAGTTCAGCCTCAACATCTTCACAGTGTATTTTCATGACTTATAATGCTGCACACCTCTAATCCCAGCATTCACGAGACTGAGGTGATTGTTGGGAGTTCAAGGTCAGCGAAGGCTACATACGAGTTCAAGACCAACCTACGCTACAAAGCAAGACCCTGTCTAAAAAATCCTAGCTCTTGGGAGGCTGAGGAGGAAGTTTGAAAGTTTGAGGCCAGCCTGGGCAATTTAGCAAAACAAAACAAAAAGATGGGTGGGAGCTGGGTGTGGAAGCACATGCCTACAATCTTTAGCACTCAAGAGACTGAGGCAGAAGGATCACCACAAGTTTGAAGCCATCCTGGGCTACATAGGGATTTCAAAGCCAGCCTAAAATACATAGTGAGATCCTATTTTAAAAAGGGGGTGGGAGGCAGCATATGGTGGTGCATCCCTGTAATCTCAGCAGCGAGGAGGCTGAGGCAGGAGGATCTTTGGGAGTTCAAGACCAGCCTGGGCTGCAAAGTGAGCTCAAGCCTGAACTGCATAGTGAGACCCTGTCTCAAAAAGCAATCAATCTGAATAAAAAAGGGGGTGGAGGAATTATAGCCTTAGTGGTAGGGTACTTCCCAGTGTTGGGGGAAAATTCATTATATTGACCCTAAAATTACAATTTTATTTTATCATTTATTTTAGATGGGGCTTTTCGATATTTGTCAGGCTGGTCTTGAGCTTGTGAGCTCAAGGGATTCTCTTGCCTCAGCCTTCTAAATGGCTGGGACTACAAGTATGTACCACCATACTTGTTTGGCATATATAATTTTCAACGTATATAATAGCAATTCAGGATTTTCAAGCAGTAGTTGTCTTCCAGAGCAACTGAGAACTATCACAAGCCACAGGTAACATCAAGACCACAGACTTCGAAGCCACTAGGATAACATAAGAGGTAGAAGCGGGGATGGAAGTCCCTGCCAAAGCCAGGGAGGGGCAAGTAAGGAGAGGGGTGTCCGACTGCTGGCACAGCTCTCGGGGGAGTACACAGCGAGTAGCAGAAGCAGTGACCGGAAAGGCACAGCATGGGGCTCAATAGAATACAGCCATAACTGCATGGGATGTGAGAGAACAGGGTCTGCACCCCAGGGCTGCAGGGTTCCCTGTAAAGCAGACGGAATAAGGAATGCTGAGTAAATAGCTGGAGGGTAAATGTGAGCTGGGACCCCACAGAGTAAGGAGGCATCTGCGTTGGCTCAAGGGAAAGAAAGCAACATATCAATAAGGGTTTAAAAGACATTCACTCACCTAAGGGGTTTCCAGAAGACTGTATGGTCAGGCTTAGCAGATTATGTTCACAGTACCCACGTAGAGGGACCAGAGGTTAGGTGTGGTGGCAGGTCCTTCTAATGTCAACCTTCTGGGAAGCTGAGGCAGGAGGATTGCAAGTTCAAGTTCAGTGCAAGCCTGAGCGACTTAACAAGAACATACCTCAAATAAAATGTTTTTAATAATGACTAGAAGGCAGAGCTGGGCATGATGGCACACACCTGTAATTCAAGCACTCAAGAGGCTGAGGCAGGATGATCACTGCCCATTCAAGGCCAGCCTGCACTGCACAGTGAGACCCTGTCTCAAAAGGCAAAAAAAAAAAAAAAGACTAGACTAGAAGCTGCCCCTAGTAGCATGCACACTCAATCCCAGCACTCTGGGAAACTCAGGCAGGAGGATCACAAGCTTAAACCCAGCCAAGGCAACTCAGTGACTTAGCAAGACCTTATCCGGAAAAAAATAAACAAAAGGGCTGGGGATGCCGCTGTAGCTCGGTGAGAAACACCTGATTTAGTGTTCAGTGCTCAGTTCCACAAAAAATAGATGAATTTTTTTAAAAGGTCAAGGATATAGCTCAGTGGTAGGATGCTTGCTTAGCATGTGTGAGGGCCTAAATTCAATCCCAGTATCACAAAAAACAAAGAGTAACTACTTTGAAGATAATGATCCACAGTGTATTAACTGTTATTAATCTCTTACTATTTTATGAAATTTTATTTTTCCCCAAAAAAATTGAAAAAAATTTGTTTTTTGTTTGTTTTTTGAAACAGGGTCTCTCTATGTAGTTTAGGCTGGCCTTGAGCTCACTTTGTAGCCCAGGCTGGTCTCGAACTCACAACAATCTTCCTGCCTCAGCCTCCCGAGTGCTGGGAAAAAAAACTTTTTAAAACAAGAAATTTGAACTTCATTTATAGGAAAGGGACCAGGATTATCTGGATTTATTTACTGACCAGTATTTACAGTGCCTGTGATGTGTGGGATACCGCCTGACACCTAATATGAGTCACAGGCACTGCCCTTACGTAGGAGACATAGATGGCCACGATCATTGCCATGGAGCAGTGTCACAGGGTCCAGACAGCAGAGTGCAGCCAGCCACGTGGGCTAAGATGAACTGGAGGAATGCCGGGAAGAAAAGGTTACTTAGCTAATTATTGCCCTGTATAAATACAGGCTCAGGGTTGTCAGAGCTCTTCATTTTTAAAGAGAAACCAGAAGTCTTTCAATGTAATTTCATTTTTTTTTTTCTAGTGCTAGGGATCAGACCCAGGGCCTTGTGCTTCTGAAGCAAGTGCTGTACCACTGAGCTGTGCCCTCAGCCCATCAGACCCCCTAATTTGGGGAGTTGGGGCGTTTACTGGGAATTAGACTCAGGGCTTTCACACTGGGCTGCGTCCTCAGGCCATTTATACTTTTTATTTTGAGGCAGGGTCTTGCTAAACTGCCCAAGCTGGGCTTGGACTTGCAGTCCTCCTGCCTCAGCTTCCCACAGTGCTGGGATTATAGGCATGTACTACCACACCCAGCTCCAGTTTTCCAATTTTTAAATGAATGTCAGCAACTAATTCCAGTTTTTCTTTAGAACACTATACAAGCTGTGCGTGGTAGCACATGCCTGTAATCCTAGCACTCTGGGAGGTTAACGCAAGATGACAAATTGGAGGCCAGCCTGGGCAACTTAGCAATTTAGGGAGACCCTATCACAAAACAAAAAATAAAAGGAGGGCTGATGTTGTAGCTCAGTGTGAAGGTTCTCGCTTTGACCCCCATCATCACAAAATAAAGGGAGGGAGGAGGAAAAGAGAAAAGGAAGGGGCGGGAGCCGGTGTGCTGCTGCTCCCCTGTAACCCCAGCACGCAGGGAGACTGACCCGGGAGGTTAACAAACTGGAGCCTGGTCTAGGTAACTCAGCAACTTAGTAGACCCTGTCTCACAATTTTAAAAAAAATGTTTTTTAAAAAAGGACCAAGGATAAAACTCAGTGAAGGCTCCTGGTTCCATCCCCAGTAGTGTGTGGGGTGTGGAAGCGTGTGTGCACACACAAACACACACGCGAAGTGTCATCAGGAATTATATTTCAGCTCACTGACTAGGGTTGACCGGGTAGGTGCAGAGGAGACTAGTATTCAGGAAGTGGACGGGCTCCTCATCACAGGGTCTGTTCCGGTGTGAGGTCCTCCGGTTCTGAACAGGTGAGGACCTAAGTGACTGTGGAGAGGGAAGCAGAGGGTATCAGGAGGGGAGGCACTACCATGCCTTGGGACTCCCACAGTTGGCCTGGGCCATCGGAGGGGCCTCCGGCAGTGCCCAGGAAGATGACTGACAGGTCATAGGGCAGAGCGGGAATGTGGGAAAAGGAAAAACTCTGACTGTGAGCTGCTTCCCTGCTTTCCCCCTGAAGAGACGTATGAGCGCCTTGAGGCTGACAAAAAGAAACAGGTTCACAAGAAGCGGAAGTGCCCTGGGCCCATGATCACCTACCATTCCGTGACAGTGCCACTTGTTGGGGAGCTGGGTCCCAAGGAGGAGAATGTGGACGTGGAAGGGTGAGTGGACGGCTGTGTCCTCCTGTGCCCACTTTGCTCACACCGCTCTCCCTGGCTCTCGCACGCCTTTCTGATTGCACCCTCCCTTCGGCCCCTCTCCTCTTAGCCTCTGTTTTCCCTCTTTCCTGTTGTTCTATTCTCACTCTCCCCTCTGTCTACCACTACTTTGTAGGTTCTCTCAGAACGATCCATGCGGGGGCTGGGGTATAGCTCAGTGGCATAAGCGCTTGCCTGGCAAGCGCAAGGTCCTGAGTTCGATCCCTGGTACCGGGGAAAAAAAAAAAAGAACAATACATGCACTCTGCCTTCTTTTTCTCTCCCCTTCTCCCTTATTTCTTTATCGAGCATCTGTTGTCCTCTCCTCAGTTCTGTTTTCCTCTGTCTTGCCTCAGACTTGATCCGGCTCCTACGGCTTCTGCGTTGACTTCCCATGCTGTGACTGGACCTGTCATCCCTCCCGCTCATTGCTCCCGGACCTTCATCACATTTAGTGATGATGCAACGTTTGAGGAATGGTTCCCCCAAGGGAGACCCCCAAAGGTCCCCATTCGGGAGGTCTGCCCGGTGACTCATCGTCCGGCTCTATACCGGGATCCTGTCACTGACATACCCTACGCCACTGCACGGGCCTTCAAGATCATCCGTGAGGCCTACAAGAAGTACATCACTGCGCACGGTCTGCCACCCACCGCTTCATCCCTAGGCCCTGGGCCCCCGCCTCCTGAGCCCCTTCCTGGCTCAGGGCCCCGAGCCTTGCGCCAGAAAATTGTCATCAAGTGAAGAGATGTTTGGTCTTGAGAAACCGCTTTCCTGCCCTGACTCAGGGCTCTTGACTCTTCTACTCTCCCTGCTTCTCTCATGTGTCATTTCTGATCTTTTCCCAGTCTGCTGTATTTCTTTTTCCATCTTTTCTCCTGGTTTCTACTGGTTTTGTTATTATTTTTTAATCTAATAAAAATAGGATGGTCCTTTTGTCCGGTGTCTAATGTAGGGTTGGGAACAAGAAGTGTTTGTGAATGTCTCAGTACATTTGGGTCGGGGCTGAGGATATAGCTCAGTGGAATAAGTGCTTGCCTAGCAAGCGCAGGGTCCTGAGTTCGATCCCCAGTACCGCAAAAAAAAAAAAAAAAAAAATCAGTATATTTGGGTCTTATTTGCTTGATAGCATTTATCACCTCTCTTGTTTTTTGTGATTTGGGGTGTTGCTGTATTGCTGTGATTGGTCTGAGACTCCTGGGCTCAAGCAGTCCTGTTTCCAGCCTCCCAATTTACAAGGACCACAGATGCACGCACCCCTGGCTTGTCCTTTCTTAACTGTGAAGTATCATTCCTCCAACTAAATTATAAACACCTTATACTTACCATAAGGCAATCCCTATACAGACCTTTTATCACTTTATATTCACCGTTTTGACTATAGCAGGCACCAAATAAGTAGAAACTACATAGCTGATTTTTGTTTAACTCAACTCTAGGACTCAGGCTTGTATGAAGAGAAGAAGAGGTGCCATGGCTGTTAGTGACCACTAGAGGCTCTCAGGGATGGGCAGGGTATGGGGGCTGTGTATATGTGATCTCCCACTACCCCCCACCTGGCCAGAGCTAAAATAATAAAATGCTGAGCTCACTGTTCCCCCACCCTCTCCCCGTGCACTGGGCTCCTGTGGCAGGACAGTGCCCCAGTGGACCGGACAGACCAACAGAAGGGCAGTGGCCATCAGGACTGGTAGGTAGGGAAGGCAGGGGGCTTATGGGTGAGAGCCTGGTGGAGATGGGAGGAGAGTGGCTCTTACTGGGGGTGACAGGGTCTCTGCCAGTGTGTGTCTCTGCCACTGTCCTGTCCCTTAACTGTGCTGTTGATGTAAAACCCACACATTTTCTAGGTCTTTTATGTTAGCATGATTGCATATGTAGCTTTTGTGTATTTCTCATACTGTAAAAGATGGTATAAGTTTAATTTTCCTGTTAATTTTAGAGAAACTGCTCCATTTAGAAGACACTTTTCCACTCATTTGGTCTGGTGTCACCTTCCTGGTGACAGACTGTGAGGACTCAGTCCCTCTTCCTGAAGCCCTCTTGCCCTTTCGTCAGCCTGGCAGTCCCCCAGTTTCTCTGAGCCCTTTCTTTCCCTTAGGATTTAGAATTTTAGCAAACAGTGAAATCTTAGTCCTTCCAAAAGAAAAGAGGAAGTAAGGGTGGGGTGAAAGACTCCTGCCCACTGCCACCAATTGTCCTTGTTTGCTTTAACCAGTTTAGACAAAAAGGAGTAGAGAAAAAGGAATTTCCCTGAGGTTCTGTCCCACCCCCTCCCACCTTTCAGTAGGAACTGGGCGTGGAGCCAGCTGTGTTGGCAAAACTTCCGGCACCTGTGCTAGGACAAGAGGCACTGACGGGAGAGGTTATAGGGGCGGGGTATTGCCAAGATTTCTGCATCGCATAGTGAGAGGACAAACCTGCTTTGGATCTTAGGAGCTCCATCCAAAGTGGCTTGCAGCTGGGGAAGCAGGAAGATTGGAAACTCACATTCTAACTCTAAACAACCTGACTTCCCGCCTTCCCACCCTTGACTAGATTTCTAACCTCCAGGGTATCTGGTTAGTGTTCTACCCTGGCTGGTTCTTTGCATCCCTACTGTGTCCATGTGCATCTTTCCATGTCCAACTACTTTTCCCAGGCTCTGAGTGTCACACAGTGGGGAGGGGACAAGGCCTACCATGTCATCATATCAGAAGGAACTGGAGAAATACAGAGATATAGATGAAGATGAGATCCTAAAGACCTTAAGTCCCGAGGAGCTAGAGCAGCTGGACTGTGAGCTACAGGAAATGGACCCAGAGGTAGGGACGCCAGCACAGGGACCCAGGGTTAGGGAAGGGTGTCGGGCACTGGGTGGCCAAGACCAAGACTACCTACAGGGTTTGCAGTCCCAAGATGGCCAGGGAAAAGGTACCTGAAAATGTTTTAGGGAGCCTTAGGGGTGCCCCAGAGGGGTACCTGACCTGTTGCCCCAAACTCACCCCTAAGAACATGCTCCTGCCAGCTGGACTAAGACAACGTGACCAGACAAAGAAGAGCCCAACAGGGCCGCTGGACCGAGACGCCCTTTTACAGTACCTGGAGCAACAGGCACTAGAAGTCAAAGAACGTGATGACTTGGTGCCCTTCACAGGCGAGAAGAAGGGTATGGGGACCCTGCCCCCTGTGCCTCCCAGAAGCCAAATGGCGTCTCTCACAAGCCTGCCCTCCAGCTTCCTTCCCTCTCACCCTCCAGCTCCTCCCTGCCAAGGGTCACGGGCGGTCTGACACTTGCATGCCAACTTGCACTCTTTGGTTCTCGTGAAAGGTCAGGGGACCCAGGAGTCCTGAGCTGGCAAAGAATTCAGGCTTTCTGATGTCCTCTAGTGACCCAGCATTATACCTCTTGGAGAAGGACAGGAAGCTGGAAACCAGGATCTTGGGAGAAATGACCTCTACCTGAACCATCCTTCATCTTCCCATCAGGGAAACCCTATATTCAGCCCAAGAGAGAAATCCCAGCACAGGAACAGATCACCCTGGAGCCTGAGCTGGAAGAGGCACTGGCCCATGCCACAGATGCTGAAATGTGTGATATTGCAGGTAGGCAGCTGGGATATTGAGGAGGGTGGGAGGAGCAGAGGTTGGCATTCTTGCCTTGGGGGGCCCCTGACCCAGAACCTCCGGCAGTAGTGTTTTTTCCCCGGCAGTAGTTTTTTATCACATACGTTTGCTTGGGTATTCATTCATCTTTAAATTTAGTAAGTTAACATGTCAAGAGCATTTTTTCAAACTAGGCATAGTGACACATACCTGTAATTCCAACACTTGGGAGGCTGAGGCTGGAGGATTGCCACAAGCTGGAGGCCAGCCAGGGATATAAAGTGACTTCAAGGCCTGTACTATATAGCAAGACACTGTCTTTAAAAAAAAATGTTGGAAGCCAAGGATATAGCTCAGTGGCGCAAGTATAAGGTCCTGAGTTCGATTCCTGGTACCTCAAAGAAAATGTCAGGCGTAGTGGCACATGCCTATAATTCTAGCATTCAGGAAGCTGAGACAGGAGGATGCTGTGAATTCAAGGCCATCCTGGGCTATAGCCCAAGACCCCGTCTCAACACCCCTCCCCCCAAAAAAAGCATTTTTACAAAGAGATTGTAAAAGCAAATCAAAGTACAGGTATTCTGGCTGAAATCAGGGGCAGTGGGTCTTTGTCCCACCCTCCTGCCCACACCCTCTAGTGGCTCCTTAGGGATCATTCGCAAACTCCACCTCAGTAGTATAGAAACCACCAACAGGCAGTCTAAGGCAGGGATACCTGGGGCTGAGGGAAGGTGGGACAGATCCCTTCTCACTCCCTGCACCCCTCTGCTCAGCAATTCTGGGAATGTACACACTGATGAGCAACAAGCAGTACTATGATGCTATCTGCAGCGGGGAAATCTGCAACACAGAAGGCATCAGCAGTAAGTGTGTGGGGCATGTGGCCCCAGGGCTCCGGGGAGGCAGTCCCAGAACCTGAGCAAAGACAGCAGGGGTGAACGAGATGGACCTGGAGAGAACACGGTTGAGTGACAGGAGAACTGAGGGAGAGACGGTGGGGGACATGTTGGGGTTCCTTCCTGCCCTTGGCCCTCAGGTGTGGTTCAGCCCGACAAGTATAAGCCGGTGCCAGATGAGCCCCCAAATCCCACAAACATCGAGGAGATGTTGAAGAGGGTTCGGAGCAATGACAAGGACCTGGAGGAGGTGAACCTCAATAATATACAGGTATTAGACGCCCACCTACCTAACAATCACACAGGGTAACCCCACTGACGAAGGAGAGCGCTTAGGCCACCATTTCCTGTGCCTGACAGGACATCCCGATACCCATGCTGAGTGAGCTGTGCGAGGCGATGAAGACAAATACCTATGTCCGGAGCTTCAGTCTGGTGGCCACAAGGAGCGGTGACCCCATCGCCCATGTAAGGCTAGTTGACATCCCCACCCCTCTCCCTCCACTCACCCCGTGCTCCCAGGAGAGCTGTCATAAATGGTTGTGCTAGGGAGTGCTTTTCCCACCGTGCTCTCTGAGGAAGCTGCCCTCATGGAGACCCCCTACCCTCAGTCTAGGGCTCACAACTCTGAAACCCTGAGATCATCTTCCCGAAGGGCCACAACCCTGGCACCCTCAGCTTCCCATGCAGTTGCCCTCTTGCCCTGCTTACAGCTCCTCAGACTCTTCTCAGAGAACTGTTTTCCTCTCGCTCTCATTCTTCCTCTCCCAGTCATCCAGGAAACTTCCCCTAACCCTCCCATGGCCCTACTTCCCAGGCCGTGGCTGACATGTTGCGTGAGAACCGTGGCCTCCAGAGCCTGAATATCGAGTCCAACTTCATCAGCAGCGCAGGGCTCATGGCTGTGCTGAAGGCCGTTCGGGAGAACGCCACCCTCACAGAACTGCGTGTAGACAACCAGGTCAGCACCCTTTTCCCCTGGGGCTAGCATCCAGCTGGCACCCATCAGGCTTCCTCCAAGCCCCCGCCCCCCAGGCAGCTACCTCCTTTAATCCTGTTGGACTTTTCCTCTTTGTTGGCTCTGAGAGAAACCTTTCTTCACCCACTCTGAAGAAAACAAGCCTCTCAGCATCCCAAGGGGTGTGTGGCGGTGAACCACCCAGCTATGGCTGACGGCCCCACTTCTCCCTGACAGCGCCAGTGGCCTGGTGACACCGTGGAGATGGAAATGGCTACTGTGCTGGAGCAGTGTCCCTCTATCGTCCGCTTTGGCTACCACTTTACACAGCAGGGACCACGAGCTCGGGCAGCCCAGGCCATGACCAGGAACAATGAACTACGTGAGTAACTATGGCATGGTGTTGGCAGGGAGTGAGGTCTCGGGCAAGGAGAGAAGAAACTGGGAGCTTGAAGCAGGCTTAGTGATGGCTCAGGTGCTCTCAAACCCCGCTGGTGGTCACAAAGGACATGGAAAAGTCTCCCTGTCCCAAACAGATACCACCAGAGAGACGGGAAGGAACCTGTAGTTCCTATGTAGTTCAGGCCAGCTTTGCAATCACTGTGTAGCCCACGCTGGCCTTAAACTCGATGCTCCACCTGCCTCAGCCTCCTGAGTGCTGGGATTACAGAAGTGAAGTGTGCTACCACACCTGGCTCTGAACACACCATTTTTAATGCAGTGTTGGGGCTCAAACGTGCCACCCAAGTGCTCTACTAGGGCTTTTCTAACTGTGAGATAGAGTCTCCCTGAGTTGCCCAAGTTGACCTTGAACTTTTGATCCTGCCTCTTGATGAGCTGTTTGGTTTTTTGGGAAGGGGTCTCCTATGTAGCCCAAACTGGCTTTGAACTCACAATCCTCCTGCCTCAGCCTCGAGTGCTGGGATTACAGATGTGCCAGTACTGAGGATTCCACCCAGGACCTTCCTACTGAACTGCATCCCCACCCTTTTATTTTGACACAGGGTCTCCCTAAGTTGCTAAGTTGCCTAGCCTGGGCTCCAACTTGTGACCCTCTCCCTCTGGCCTCACCCCGTGGTAGGATTATAGTCAGGAACCACTGCACCTAACTAGACATACTTTTATTTTTGGTATGGTTTCTTATTTTGTTAATGTGGAGAGGGCTGTCAGGTGGCCCAAAACACGAACACCGTATGAATCTGGCTAAGGAAATGGAAAGGAGAATGCCTTTGCCAAAAGTAGGAGGGGGAACAAAAGATCGTATTTACTTTTCCTCCTTTACAGGCCGCCAGCAAAAGAAGAGATAACACTGCCCTTTCCTTTCCTGACTAGAGCTGGAGCCCTGGACACGTAAATCCTCTTTCCCTTTCCTGTAAATAAAGGCCCTTTATCCACGTTGCCTGCCTCCTTCCCTGGGCTTCGGGCGGGAATCTTGGCGCTGACCCCCAGGGGTTACTGCCAGTTCACTGGGGATTATTTATACTCTGGGGATCAGCAGGCAGGGAGGTTCGGGTTACTAGGAGGAGGCGGGGAAGCTGCCTCCTCAGTGCTCCCCATAAACCCGCCTGCGCTTCTCATCTCTCCACTTCCACAGGGTTCTCGGCCTGTTCTGTTTCCAGATATGGCCAGAGCCCCCCAGGGCCTATTCAGAGCCCTCCAATGATCTGAAAAGGGAAGGACTTTGAATGGAGTTGGGAAAGGAGGCAGAGAACATGAAGGGCAAAGACCTCTTTCTGAGAGACTTATTAATAGGGCATTGGGCTGCCTGCAGCTGACGCTTGGCATGACTTGGTGGAAGCTGGGGGAGGGGGCAGAAGTACAGGGAGCTGTGTACACTGCAGGGAGGGAGTAGCCAGGCTGAGAACGAACAGATCTGAAATCCCGAGATTGAACAAGGAACCTGACTTGAGCAAAACTGGGCTCCCAGCGCCCACTGTAGTTGATTTGTGAAACAAGTGTAGAAAGTTGTCAGTCCAAGGGGAGGTCCTGGGGCTCCTCCTCATCTGAGTCAAACTCAACATTTTCATCTTTAACCCATCGACCTTCTCCATCAGGGATCCATCCGGAGCTGGAGATGAAGAAAACAGAATTGGTTAGGAAAGAAGCTTATTAAAAATTGAGTGGCAATAAAAATGAACTAGCCGGGTGTGGTGGTGCACACCTATAATCCCAGCACTCGGGAGGCTGAGGCAGCAGGATTGTTGCGAGTGTGAGACCAGCCTGGGCAACAAAGTGAGCTCAAGGCCAGCCTGAACTGCACAGCCAGACCGTCTCCAAAAGACAGAAAAAAAGAACAATTAGAGCCAAGCGTGATGGTGCACCCTCACAACCCCAGCGCTTGGGGGCTGAGGCCGGAAGAGGGCAAGTCTGAGAACAGCCTTGGCGACATCGCGAGCTCAAGGCCAGCCTGGCCTATATTGTGAGACACTGTCTCAAAATAGTTAAAATGAAAAGAAAAATAGGTATGTTAGAAAAAAGGGATCGGGGAGAAAACCTGAGGAAAGTGGTTGGGTACCCACCTTCGAAGAGTGAGGTAATGGTCCAGCGCTCGTCTTCTTGTGGGGCTCATGGGTGCAGGGTCTGAGACGCCTGCTGCCTCCTGGTCCTGCGCGCCAGGCCCAGGCGCAGGTTCCCTGTCGACCTCACCCTGGAGCTCAATCTCTCGAGCTGGCAAAGGGGAACGGGAGAGAGACGGACCAGGGGCTTCTGGTCTGTGTAGAGAAGAATCAAAGCCTGTAGAAGCAGTGAGGGAAAGGCCAGCAACTCTAGGCTTCCAGCTCAGAGCATCCTTCCTCCCATCCTTCCTTCTTCCTTCTTCCCTCCCTCCTTCCTTCCCTTCCTTCCTTTCTTTCTTTCTTTCTTTCCTCCTTTCCTTCCTTCCTTCCATGTGGTACTGGGGATTGAACTCAGGGCCTTATGCTAGAGCAGTGTTTCTTACACTGTGTTCCTCAAGATATGCCACCTTGTTCTGCATAAAAAGGATTTTGGAATATAAATTTGGGGAAAGCCATCCTAAAATTAAAAAAAAAAAGTTTTTATCTTAAGATTTTGTACAGCTGGGCCTGGTAGCACATGTGTATAGTCCCAGCTATGCTGGATGCTTAGGCAGGAAGATTGGAAGTTTGGTCCCGGCCTGGATTACTCAGGGAGACCCTGTCTCTAAAATAATAACATAAAAAGGGCTGGGAAGCTGAGGCAGAAGGGTTGCTGAGAGTGCAAGGCCAGTCTGGACTATACGGTGAATCCTTGACCAACCTGAACCGCATAGGGAAACCCTATCTCAAAAAACGGGGGGGAGTGTTGAGGGGGCTGGGGATATAGCTCAGTGTGAAGGCTCTGGATTCAGTTACTAGTACAAGAAAAAAGGATTTTGTACAGCCTTTAAAATATACCAATGTTATTAGTCTTGCTTTATTTTATGTATTTATGTATTTGGTTTTAAGACAGGGTTTCACCATTTGAATTTGAGGCTAACCTCAAATTCACCATTCTCCTATCTCAGCCTACCTGTGCTGGGATTACAGGGGTCACCACACTTAGCCTAATGCTCCATTTCCTAAATTTATTTAAAATCTCAAAAACCCATCTGTCTCCTGTGTTTCCCTTCCTCTGGGTTTCCCATCCATCCCACAGACCTGTGCTTCCGGCGGC
The DNA here is from genome assembly GCA_004027595.1 of Dinomys branickii. NCBI lineage: Eukaryota > Metazoa > Chordata > Mammalia > Rodentia > Dinomyidae > Dinomys > Dinomys branickii. The sequence goes on from PVLD010003004.1 coordinate 68,190, forward strand.
AGCAACTGTTATAGTGGGGGGCTCTATGCAGAGCACTTTGGGTGATAAGTCGAGTCTGTGTTAGCAGAGGAGCCTGGTAAAGATGGGAGATCAAGTTAGGGCTTCAGAGGAAAGAGTTCTTCAAGTGTATTGTGTGCATCAAGGTCCTGCTTGGAAAGCTTTCTTCTCCCTCTCTGATTACCTCAGGTTTGGTCTCTTCCTTCTTCAAGTCATTCTGTGGTCTTGGATTTTGCCCTGTTCCCCTTTCTGGCTGCTTCTTACCATAGAAAAGCTGCAGGCCTGAGGAGCAAAGCGAAGGTAATTGAAAGCACAGCAGCAAGGGCGGTCTGCAGAGTTTATACTGTCACCTTCTGCACCCCTCAGACTTACTAGATAAATGCTTCTTGCCTCCGCGGTGGGCAGTCAGCATGGCCAACGTGTCCAGTACAGGTCGATGAGGACAGATCGCACAAGCAAAGCTGAGAAGGGAGAGGAAGAAGATAAGCTCAAGGATTCGGGAGTTCTTGCCGTGGGGTGGGGGGGGGTGGGGGTAGGGTCCACCCCGGGCCTAGAAGTCTTTTCCAAAGTCCAACTTCCCGGTTTCCTAGTCTCTACTTCTTCCAGTCTTCACTTCCCGCCAAAAAAATCCCAGATAACCCTGCTCTCCGTAGCGAAAGTTTGTTGAGGGTCTAAGCGCAGAACCTTCGGGGTTAATATTATCCCTTGCTCCTACCGTCCATCCCGCAGCATCAGTGCCTCATCTTCTGGGATGTAACTGGCCAGCAAGTCCCCAACTCTTCGTCTCTGCAGGGGCAGGGCAGGAAGTCCAGACAGGTCAGCAGCACAGGTCGGATGGGAGGAGGGGAAATAACAGGGACGAGGAGTCAAACGAAACAAAGATTATGAGAAGAACAGCGGTCATATGGGGAAGGGATCGCTGCCCAGTTCTGGTTTCCCGACTACCTTTCCTCAACAGTTGCCAGAGCAACAAAACAAAGCTCCTTCAGTTTTCAAAGGGCAGGTGAAGCTGCTCCAGACCCTCTCTACTCACGCTTACTTTGAGCACATTGAGCTGACTCCAGTCGTCTCCTTCCCTCTTGAAAGACATCACGACTTTGAATCCCAGAAATGATACAATTCTCTGGGGCAGGCTTTGCAACTCCTTCGGGCCACCGTAGGAGAAATGGGACCTTTCCTTTTCTTCTTCCAGTCTCTATTTGGTTTTCGTACTTCCGTGACGCGCTTCCATGCATGCACTGCGCGATCCGGAAAGCCCGCCTCCAGCGTGTAACCCGGACTGCATTTACCATGGTGCCCTGCGACCCTGCAGACGCGGAGCCTTTTGGGAAATGAAGTCTTTTTAAAAAATTTTGCCTCTCAGCTGGATCCTGGCCCTAGTATTTTGGCAGCTGAGAGGCTTTCCCAAAGACAGGAACCCAGATGTGGAACCCAGATTTGAGGGTGTGACCAGACTGATGCGCGGCGAACCCTTGAGGATCTCAGACTGGAAAGTGTACTGGAAACTCTCGAAATCCTCACGAGCTTCGTGTGCGGCCACAGCCCACCTCGGGTGGGCCCAGTTTGCTCCTGCCCCTAGCTTGTGAACCCTGGGACAAGGCGGAGCCAGAATATGGGGGTGCCCTGAGGCCCCACCACCGGACTTGGGGGTAAACTGAGGAGCAGTGCTGAGGAGGTTGTGTACGGTTCAAAGGTCAGAGGTTGGTGCAGCAGCGAGGCGGCGCGAGGGGTCGACAGGCAGAGGGGCGCCAACCGAGAGCGAGGCAGGGGCCGAGCGCCCGGAGTCAGCTGTGCGAGTAGGGCGCCTGGAGGTGGGGGCCGCGGAGGGAAGGGGCAACCGGAGAGCGCGGGGAGCGGCGCGGCTCGGGGAAGAAGAGACGGGGAGGAACTCCCCGAATATCCATCCCCGGGTTCAGGCCGTCGCCGTCGCTCACTGCGCCCGGCCTTCCTCAGCTGCGAGCGCGGCTCGGGGCGGCGATGGCTTCTCCCTCCAGACAACCGCCCCTCGGGGGCTCGGGGCTGCTTCAGGGGAGCCGGGCTCGTTCTTACGGAAGCCTGGTGCAGTCAGCCTGCTCGCCCGTGAGGGAGAGACACCTGGAACACCAGCTGAAGCCTGGAGACACCCTGGCTGGGCTAGCGCTCAAATACGGAGTGACGGTGAGTCTGCGGGGCTGGGATTTAAGGAACCGCCTGGGCGAGCTTCAGTCCTCAGGAAAACGTACCGACCTTTTGAGGCAGCGTCCTCCGACGGTTTCTTCATTGTCCTGTGGTCGGCTCTGCCCTTACCTGGCTGTTTGCTCGTCTCGGTGTTACACCGTCCGCTTGGGACGGATCCTGTTCCACTGTACCGGCAGAGGAGCAGCTCCCACTTACTATGCCAGACACATGCCTCATGTATGGTGTATTAACCGATTGGAGCCTACCACCCCTATCAAGTGTACCACTATTGTTTTGTTTGCAGATGAAGAAATTTGAGACTTGGTTAACCAGTTTGACCAAGGTCAAATAACTGAGTGTCAGAGTTGGAATTCAAAAAGATCTGTCTGGCTCTAAAGTTACTATTAACCACAGAGAAAAATTTTAACTGAGTTATTAAATATTTACAGCAAATAATGAAGAGCTGATTTTTAGTTCTAAGTCCCTACAAGTGCCTCTTGTTTCCTAATTGTAAGGTACAAAACGGTCTTCTCTGTCCCAAGTATTTCAGGTCATACCTGGACAGTAAAAATAGAGATATAAAGATATATTGCATTAGCTCACTTTGAATAATTCAAATTTTCTTTTTTTAACCAATTAAATTAATTTAATTTTTTCTTTCTTTGTCTTTTTGAGACAGGGTTTTGCCACGCAGTTCAGACTGGCTTTGAATTCATTTTGTAGCCCAAGCTGGCCTTGAATTTGCCACACTCATCCTGCCTCAGCCTTCTGAGTGCTGGGATTACAGATGTGTGACACCGTGCCCCACTTTTTTTTAGTTTTATGGGGTTTTTTGTTCATTCATTTGTTTTTTATTTTTGAGACAGGGTCTCACTAGGTGGTTCAGGCTGGCCCAGAACTCACTGTGTAGCCCAGCTGACCTCAAACTCGAGAAGGCTGGCCTCCTACCTCAACCTCCTGAGCGCTGGGATTACAGGTGTGCACCACCATGCCCAGCTAAAAAGTAAAAATATATTGTATTAACATTCTTCAGATTTTCCCTGATTTTTAGCTCCATTTATGGCAATTGTTGGATTTAACCATAATTTTTGTGTTTGCTATATTTGAAGCATTGTGGTAGCTCTTCTTGTAGAGTTAAATGAACAGTTGCTGTGTTCATGTAATTTTCAGTCTAGTAATACATGTGCAGGGACACAATGATTACGACAGAATTTGATGAGTTTGTATCCGTATTAAGGGGGAAAATCAGAAAAGAAGATTAATTTTCACTTAGAAGGGAGACGGGGTGGACATCAGTGCATGTTTTAAGGCTACCATTACTGTAGACCTTGAAACCTTCTTAGAAACTTCTGTGCTCACTTTATAAAGCCATGCAATACAGGTGTTTGCCTTCTAATGACCTCTGTGCTTCTTTGGAGTAGAAACTATTTCCTGTCTTTTGGGGGGATACCCCTGGGGATCTGACTCAGGGACACTGTACCACTGAACTACACACATTTAGCCATCCCACCATGAACACTTTTTTTTGTTTTTTGAGAGTGGGTCTTGATATGTAGTTCAAACTGGCCTACTCGCGGTGAGGCTCCTGTGTCAGCCTCCCAAGTGCTGGGATTACAGGCGTCTGACACCATGGCCAGTAGAACTATTTCTTTTCAATTTTGTATCTTTAGATTCTGGCATAGTTACCAGCAAATAGAAGATGAAGAGACCACCCCTTTTTGGGTGCATATTAGTGGTACAGAACAATGAAATAACATTTTGGTATGTGCATATAAGATATTTTGATTTTTGCCATTTCTCCTCCTTTCCTCCTTCCTCCTCTATCCCCTTCACAATCTCTAAAAATCTGCCTTCTTATTTATTTCATCTCTTGATTTATTAAAAGATTTTTTTTGAATGGATGAAATGTGACTTAAGTTTTGCAAACATGGAAATTGGGAGTGTACGAAAGAAAATATCTGCAGCTGGCACACTCATGTAATTCCAACGCTCTGGAAGACTGAGGCAGGATGGCAAATTGAGCTGTGCATTTGGTGACTTAGTAAGGTCCTGTTTTCCAAACAAAAAAATAAAAAGGGCTGCAAATATAGCCTGTGCAAAAGGTTCTGAGTTTAATCCACAGTTTTGAAATTTAAAAGCAAAAAAATTGAGAGAAAGAGAAAGAATAAAAACAGCTCAAGTCGAAGGGACAGCCTAAGCAAATGAAGCCAGTATGAAAGTGCAGGAGGACTGGGGATATAGCTCAGTGGAATAAGCGCCTGCCTAGCAAGCGCAGGGTCCTGAGTTCAATCCCCAGTACCGCCAAAAAAAAAAAAAAACAAAAAAAAAAAAGAAAGTGCAGAGCAACCTCTGAGTCTCAGCAGGGCTCATAAGTTGTGTTAACAGAACTGGAAGCTGGGCTTGGTGGACATAAATTTGAGGCCAGCCTGGGTAATTTAAGGACTTGGGGAGACTCTGTCTTACAGTAAGGGCTGGGGTGTAGCTCAGCAGTAGAGCACCTACCTGCCTAGCATGAGAAAAGCCCTGAGTTAAATCCTCAGCACAGAAGGAAAAAAAACAAGAATGAAACTGGGTCAGGCAGGGAACCAGTAACTATTAAGACCTACCCCCCCCCCGCCCCCTGCAAGGCCTCCTGTAGGCTAAGGCAGTACTCTATCACTGAGCTGCACACCAACCCTTTTGAGATGGGTTCTCACAAGTTGCCTGGGCTGGCCTCCAGCTTGTGATCCTCCTGCATCAGCCTCCTGAGTGGCTAGGATTACCAGCATGTGTCACAATGCCTGGCTTCTGAGACTGTCTTATAGCCCTGGAAAAACTCTAGTCCATTTAAAAGGAATTTTGTATTGTGGTTCTATTCTGCTTATGCACTGACTCACTGGCTCTGTTTGGAAACTCATTTTGCCTACTCTTTATAAAATAAAGAAAGTGTATTAAATAATAGTAATTGCTTAAATTGTTACCTGCCTATCAATTAAGGAACATAATATATACCAAACTTTGCACATTATTACCTCATGTTATTTTCATAAGAATATGAGGTAGTGTAATTACTCCTATGTAACGATGAGGAACCAGGCATGGTGGTGCATGCCTATAATACCAGCACTTGGGAAACAAAGGCAGGAAGATTGCTGTGAGCTTGAGGCCAGCCGGGGCTACCTAATGAGTTCAAGTCCAGCCTGAATGCATAGTGAGAGCCTATCTCAAAACAAAAATAAAGCCAGGTATAGTGGCGCAGGCCTGTAGTCCTAGCCCTCAGGAGGCTGAGGCAGGAGGATTGTTGCATGTTTGAGACCAGCCTGGGCTACAGAGTGAGCTCAGGGCCAGCATGAACTGCATAGCAAGACTCTGTCTCAAAAAGATAAAAAATAAATAAATAAAAATAAAAAGGCTGAGCATATTGCTCAGTGTAAAGACCCTGGGTTCAAGGCCCAGAACTGCAAATAAAGTTGAGCGTGATTGTGCACACCTATAATTCCAGCACTAGGAAGACTGAGGGAGTAATACTGTAAACTCAAGCCCCGCCTGTGCAAATTAGTGAGGCCATGTTTTAAAAACAAAAAAAAGTCTGGGGAATGCACCTCAGTGTGCAGCCTCTAGGGTTGATCTCTAGTACCACCAAAAAAAGAAAAAAAAGAGAGAGAGATGAGAAAACAGACTTGAGATAAGACAACTTTTCATAGACTATATAACTGATGAAGTTAGGCTTCAGACCTGGCTGTCTCATTCTAAAATCCTTACTTTTTTTGTCTTTTTGAGACAGCGTCTCGCTATGTTACTCGGGCTGGCCTTGAGCTAACTTTGTAGCCCAGGCTGGTCTCGAACTCAAAACGATCTTCCTGCCTCAGCCTCCTAGGTGCTGGAATTATAGCCATGCACCACCACGCCCAGCTGCTAAAATCTTTACTTTTAATCCCTTTATTATGCTACTATATTTTTTCTTTTTTTTTAGTTTTAAAAAGAAAAAAGGGGGCTGGGGATATAGCTCAGTGGAATAAGCACCTGCCTGGCAAGCGCAAGGTCCTGAGTTTGATCCCTGGTACCACAAAAAATAAAATAAAAAATAAAGAGAAAAAAGATAATCATAGATTCTAAGGGCCTCTCAAGAAAGACCAGTGGACTAGGATCCCTCTGGCAAATAATAAAAGCACTACAAAACTCACAAATTATTCATAACATCTTGGAGCTAGATGGGATCCATGATATAATCTAGGCAAAATAAAACTGATAGCATCAAAATATTTGGCATGTTCAAAAGTGCAAGATAATTTTAACTTTTTAAAATCATTTAGATGTCAGCTGGGCATGGTGGTGCATGCTTGTAATCCCAGCATTTAGGAGACTGAGGCAGGAGAATTGCTGTGAGTTTGAGGCCATCGTGGACTACATAAGTGAATTCAAGGCCAGTCTGCACTATATAGTGAGACCCTGGCTCAAAAAAAAATTTTTTTTCAGAAGGCTGAGGCAGGAAGACTATTAAGTTATAGGTCAGGCTGGAGTATACAGCAAGACCTTATCTCCAAAAAAAAAAAAACTTGTTATGATGCCACATGCTTATACTTATAATTTCAGCAGAGGCAGAGGCAGGAAGATCATGTGAGTCTGAATTACAGACTGAGACCCTGTCTCAAAAAACAAAACAATAAAATGCCAAGCATGATGGCACATACTTATAATACCAGCACTTGGAAGGCTGAAGCAGGAGGACTGCTACAAAGTTTGAGGCCAGCCTGAGCTACATAGTTAGTTCAAGGCCAGTCTGAACTACATAGCAAGACAAAAACAAACAAACAAACAAAACCAATAAAGTAAAATAATTCTAATTAATCTGATTTTGTTTTTAAAAGCCTTGTAAGATTTTACTTGGCAAGTTTACTATAATAGTCTTGCCCCCGCACAAAAAAAACTTTTATATTTGACAGAAGAAATATGATTTTCCAGACTGGTGCCAATATAGGATGACATCATAGTAAAACTGACACTCTGGCTTCTGAGAATAAAATACTGATAAACTCTTATCTGAAACACTGTGTTTTATTATCTAGTTTATTTATTCATAAGTAAATAAATACTTTTTATAAACCCTGTTCTGTGTTGAGCTCTGTAGGATACTAAGGCACCACTGTAGGGATACAGGGACAACAAGTTACCGTCCTTGCCCTTAAAAGACTCACATGCTTTCAGCAAAGCAGGGACTAACCATGTAATAGGGCAGAGTTTTTGTTTGTTTGCTTTTGGTCTTGTTTTTTGCAGTGCTAGGAATCAAACCCAGAGCCTTGCTATGCCAGGCAAGCAGTCTACTCTGGAGCTGTACCCCAGCCCACAGGGGAAGTTTGTTTTTTGTTTTTGCAGCACTGGGGATTGAACCAGGACTTTTACACTGAGCTACACCTCAGCCCACACAGGCACAGGAGAAGTATTATTCCAGTAGTCATTACAGGCTGTATTGGGAACCGGAAGCCGGTTCACACAAGCCGGGTGCAGTGGTGCATGCCTGTAATCCCAGCACTCAGGAGATTGAGGCAGGAGGATCTTTGCGAGTTTGAGACCAGCCTGGGCTACAAAGTGAGTTCAAGGCCAGCCTGAATTGCATAGTTGAGACCCTGTCTCAAAAAGACAAAACAAAAAAAGAGGGTCACAAAGGTATTGACAGTTGATGAACAGAAATTTTCCAAGCAGGGAAGGGAGTAGGGAGAGGCATTTCAGGGTAAATGAACACCCAGAAGTGTGAAAGATGATGGAATCTTCAAAGTAAAATGAAAAGTTCAGGACAGCAAACAGCATAGAACAAAAGAGAGACAAGGCTAGATGTTTCCTGTGGGAACGAGATTGAAAGAACCCTTCAGTGCTGATTTGGGTTTTACTTCTTAGCTAATGACAAGTCATAGAGGTTTGTAATAAGCAGGCTAGTGGGTTGATCAGAGGCATTTTTCTAGATGGATGTCAAGAGGAAGATGAATAGAAATGAAAGAGGAAGAGTTGTTAAATTGTTGGAATAACCCAGTTGAGAAGGTTCTGTGTGTGTGTATGTGTGTATGTCCTTTTGAGTCAGGGTTTTTCTATACAGTTCAGGCTGGCCTTCAACTCACTTTGTAGGCCAGACTGGCCTCTAACTCATGGTGACCCTCCTGCCTCAGCCTCCTGAGTGCTGAGATTACAGGCTTGCCCCACCACGCCCCGCTGCTCTAGCTGCTTCTACATTCAATCTGTTGCAATATTACACATCATGCAGGCCCTGGAAAATACTGTACACTCAGGAGAAACAAGAATGAAAGTGAGAATGACATCTCATCACTAGGGAAATGGTTCTGACTTTGACCTCTGGAGAGCCCGAGGCCCCACTGCGAGCCCTTGTTAAAGGTGAAGGTCGCGGCTCAGAAAGGTTAGGCTACTTTTACATTTACCTAGCAAGTTAGTGAGAAAAGTAGAGCTAGAATCTTGGGCCTTTTTGTTCCCTCTGGAAATGCTTGTTACACTATATGAGTTATTTCTTTCATTATATATTTATTCTGTACCTATTTACTCATCACTGATAAGTGAGTGGCATCACTGTCTACCCTGGTTTTGCAAGGCAGAAATATCAGTGTTGGGCTGGGATGTAGCTCAGTGCTAGAGCACCTGCTTAGAAATATCAATGGCAAAAAAAAACCAAAAAATCGGGCCTGGTAGTGCACACCTGTAATCCCAGCACTTGGGAGACTGAGGCAGGAGGATCACCACAAGTTTATTTTATTTTTGAAATGGTCTCACTCGGTAGGCCTTGAACTGCTGGCAGTCCTCCTGCCCTAGCCTCCCAAGTGCTGGGATTACAGATATGTGCCATCACACCGGGCTTTATAAGTACTTTTAAAAGCGTAAGAGTCTATGTAAGATTGATAGTTGTTACTGTCATTAATTGTGGTGACTTTTTTTTAAAGATGGAACAGATTAAGCGTGCAAACCGCCTTTATACTAATGACTCCATCTTCCTGAAGAAAACCCTCTACATCCCCATCCTGACAGAGCCCAGAGACCTATTCAATGGTTTGGATTCTGAAGAAGAGAAAGATGGAGAAGAAAAGATGCACCCAAGTAAGGGTGAAGCATGGCCACACCCTGCTGAGAGGCGCAAACAAGAGATGTTTGCTTGTGCCAAAGGTGACAACATCCCTCCCACACCTGGCCAGGACCCCCCTGGGCCCACCTATGACCTCTCTGCCTCAGATTTCCTTAAGAAGCTTGACTCACAGATCAGCCTGTCCAAGAAGGTCGCCGCACAGAAGCTGAGCAAAGGAGAAAGTGGGTGAGTCTTACGTGAGACCTCCTAGGTTGCCCACAGACTCCTGTCCAACCTCCCCACCCACACACAAGTAAGTGAGCTCAGCACCAGCAGAAGCGGGGTGGTACCTGTGCCCAGGGAGGCCCACGCTGCAGCCCAGAGCCCATGGCTGCCAGGATGGGCTGAGCTGGGTTCTGCATTCTCATCTGTGTAAAACATTTGATTGTTCTTGCTGCTTTCTTAATCCATGCAGGAGCGTTAGGGCTAAGATTCTTCCACATGATACTGAGACTGTCGTGGAGCAGAGAGCTCAGGAAGCAGGAGAGGAGACAACTTCCTTGTACCTCCTGGCCCATCCTGAGGTTCTTCCATTGAGCTGTGGCTCTTTCCTCCTTTCTTCGCCTACAGGGTACCCAGGGAGGACGCGTGTCTCCACCTTGGCTCCCCTCGGACCCAGCAACGAGCAGTCCTAGGTCCTGTACCGCTGACTCGGACCTCTCGGACGCGGACACTACGGGACCAGGAAGACGAAATCTTCAAACTCTGATGCCCCCTGAATTGACTGAGAGAAGCAGGATTTGGAAGGAACAACTTGAGGGAGAGAGGAGCCTGAGGTGAGGCTCCACAACACGGCTTCCGGCCTGCCTCCCTCCACTCTAGCCGTCTTCCCCAGCCTCCTGTCCACCACAAACTGGAGTACATTTTTGGGGGCAAAAGTAGGACACGAGAACCAGACCCCTTCCCAGTTCTTAGCCAAATCTGGAGTTGTCCTTCAGATTCAGATGGCTTTTTTTACATCCCTGCTGCCTTTCTTATCTTTTTCACCATTTTCTGTCCTTAGAGCAGGGAAGCAGAGATTCCCCTTCAACTTCCCAGCTCCAACTATGTTACCTAATTTATTTGGTGCTATACTGAGTCATATTTATTTGCTATGTCTAACTCCTTCCCACTCTTAGCTGAACGTGGGATTTCCGTGACCTGGAATGCTGAGCCAGTGGCTGCTAGTTCCTCACCTTCCCCGGCTCCTTTCTGAGCATGTTACTGAGGACAGGGAATCCAGATGTGGTGTCACGCCGAGGGTGGCAAGGTCAAGGATTTGGGCTCAGTCTTGACTAACCATTTGCCAGTAACTTTTCCACAATTCTTGCTCTGAGAAAGAACAGCAAAGTAGGAACCCAACCTTTCCACTCCACCACTTCACCTTCTAATCTGTCCTCTGCTCTGCCTTCAGTGGGCTGAGGGGTGGCTGCAGAGTCCTGTGGGGCTCAAAGAGGAGGTGGCCTGGGAGTCCCTTAGTTCCACACCCTCCCACCAGAGCCTGGCTATGCCTTGCTCCCCTGTGTGTTTATTTGCGATTTATAGCAGTGATCTGCAGTACAGTTTGGTTTTTGTTTCTCAAACAGAAGTAGGCAAGGGATCCTCAATGTACTGGAAATGTGCCTCAGTCTCCTGTGTGGAAGTGGTGAGAGCTGAGAAGTGGTGTCTATATACCTCCTTTCCTCTGTGATGGCCCTAAGGTGTGGAAGCTGCAGAGATTAAACACTGAGCCCTGTGCATGTTCCAGTAGTTTTATTTTCCCTTTGAGCCTCTCCTCTGCCCTCACCCTTCTTCCTGCACCCTGGGACAGAGCCTCTGGTATGTGTCTGTGCTCTGCCTAGAGCTGGAGGGCTAGGGTATCTCTAGGGGCCGCCATCCCCTTCTGCCTTCAGTGTCCCCGGAGGATTCTGCGGGTCCTGTCCCCTCAGTTGGGGGGCTTCCCTGTTTCAGATGTCCCTTGGGGAAATAGAGATCCAAGTTTCACTTCGCCTTTCTCAGGCAGCTGTTTCCTGCGCTGGGGCTGGACTGGGAGTGAGGCCCCCCTGCAGCGCTGCATCTTCTCCAGCAGTTTGGGTACGGGTGGTCTCAGAAGCAAGGCTCCCTCGAGAGGCATGAAGCCTGAGGGTTGAAAAGCGTTAGTACCTAGAGCAGGGTTAGAAAGCCCTCAGTGTGTTGTTTTTGGGTCAGCCATGGTGGAAGGCGCTGGTCCCAGGCGCTCAGAGCTTCCCCTCATCTAGTAGCTTCCTGAGCCCGTCACAGATCTTGCCAAGGTGCTGAGTGAAGTCAGGCCCGTAGAGCGCTGTGAGCAGACCTGGGTCAGAGAAGTGATCAAACACGTGGCGGATGCGACCGTGGGACTTGGGGGTGAGGTGGTGCCCCACCAGCTCCAGCAGCACATCTCGGCACTCGGTGAGCAGACCAGCCAGCACGGCAGCCTCAAAGGTGAAGTCCACCTCCCCAAAGCTAAGTGCCGTCATAGCGCCCTGCCGCAGCTTCTGGCGGAACCGGGTAGCCAGGGCCAGCTCCCCAGGGCCAAAGCAGCCATTGCGGTGCAGCACGGCCACCTTGACAGCCACCTTGACCAGGTCCTTGATGACCCGCTGGGCCTGGGGCCGGCTGTGCGTGTAGTCCTTGGACACACGGTAGAGCTCATCTAGTACCTCACTGCTTGTCTCATCAATGAAGAGATGAGCCACAGAGCGACCCGCCATCTTACTCAGCAGCTTCTTCTCTGCCTGCAGGGCCAGGCTCTTTGAGCTGAAGGACTCCATGGTGCCCAGGCTGGGTGTGGTCAGTCCCTAGAAGAGAGGCCACAGGCTTCCTTAGAGTGAGAAATGGCTTTCCCTTCGCTGCCACTGGGTTACCTGGTCCTCTGTCTCCCCTAAAACCCCCTTGGTCCTCTGTGTCTTGCCGTCTTGCTCCTGCTGTTTTCCTTAGTGTTGTAGGGACGCTTGATCTCCAGAGCATCTCCGAGGAGCACTGCCAACCCTTCTGGAGGAGTGGCCGCAGGGAAGGCAGCCCCAGGGTGAGGTCAGGAAGTGGGGGCTGCCGCCCCAGGACGGGTTTAGCAGACAGGTCGTTCCTACAGCTACCGTGTGACCCTGACTGCACCCTGCATCCAGGAGGTATAGGTATCACTTCATAAACTGAGGCTTGTGTTAAATTATTTACCTGAGGTCAAACACAACTGATTTCCTGATTCCAAGAGCCCTTGTCAACTGTTGTCTTTTAAAGAAGTGAGAAGCATAAGGGTCCTGGGAGTCCTGATGAGAACCGTTAACATTTACAGAGAGATTACTGTGTGCCAAGTGCTTTTTGTGAGCTGCCTCATTTCCCAGTCCCATAAACAGTATCCTCACTTTGCAGTGAGAAAACTGAAGTTAAGAGAAATGAAGCACCTTGGGTGGAGTCACTAGGAAATGATAAAAATGAGCTTCAGGTCAAGTTATCCCAAGAACCTCTTCCCCTGGACTGCTGTCGGCAGGCTGTGGGTGCAGCGCGCTGAGCCAGCACAGGACACAGCCCCTCCGGGCCTGCAGGCCTGCGGGCTCCTGCCTGTGCCCAGGACCCTGCTGGGGCCCAGCTGCTCAGAGGTCCAGGTTCCCGCCCCACGGTCCTCTCCTGCGGTTCTTGTAGTTGTTTTGCTTCTTACTTCCCCCTGCCCTGCTCTGCAGGATGTGGCTGTGACCGCAGTGAGGAGAGCCTCGCCCTCTCCTCCAGATGAAACTGGGAGTCTGAAGAGGCAGGGGAGTGGGTAATGGGAGGGATTTTTCTCAGCGCTGAAGCATTCCAGTAGGAGCCTGCATCCCCCATGTGCTCCTGGCCTGCCCTGGGGCTTTCTGAGCCAGGCTCTGCAGCTGGGAGAGGCCCGGAAGACGCAATTGCTCCATGTGAGCCTGCCTTCCTCCTCGGCCTTCCTGTTACCCAGCTCTTCATCGCCCCTCTGAGCAGCTTGACTCTGCTCCCCTGTCCTCTCACAGCCTGCTGTCCCCACCCCCCTGTCTCTCCTGGGTCCTCCCTAAGATCTGTTTTCCCTCTGGTCCTCACCCATCTCCCTCCATGCCTCAGAATTTCCTTGATCTGTCACACACCTGTGCCCATCCCTGACCCTCAGTCCTACACGCAACCCCATCCCAAGCCAGGTCTTTCTTTCAAAGGCTGCCTTGCTCCAGGGAAAACTAAGCTGTACTGGGAACCCAAGAATTCTACAAATGAAACATGGATAATGTGGAAAATTAAATCTGAAGGCACTAGAGACCTTTCTGCCACCATCCCCCCAAAGCCACCCTCATCACAGAGGGTCCCTCACCTGCCACGACGGGTGTCAGTCTTGGCGTGGATGTTCCCGGAGAGCTGACAGAATGGAGAAGCTCCTAGTGAGAGGCCCTTTGGCCTGGCCCCACCCCACAGGCTCCGCCTACCTAGTCCGCTCAACCTCCGGTCCTCACACGCACGGAGAAGGCCCTGGCCCGAGAGAAACTCAGACATAAGGCAAAGGTCGAGAGCAGTGGGGTTCTGTTGGGAACACACCTGACTCCGGGGTGGGGAGAAGGGGTTGCACGTCCCCGCTCTCAAACTGTTCGCCTCTTTCTTGTCGCCTGGTTACTTGAGACCCCATTTTTATATATCTATGGTACTGGGGAGGATGTACAGTCTGAATTGATGGCCTGGGGTCAGGGGGGAGAGTTCTGCAGCTTGAAAGGGTGGACTGTGGGGCAACGTTAACACAAGCATCTTCCTAAGCCTGGAAGGTAACTGGGTGATACCCCAGCCCTTAGTACTGGAGGGCGGAAACGCTGAGGCCGGGGCTGCTGATCCACCTGTGACCGGCAGGCGTCAGCACTGCACCGAAGCACTGCGGGCGCGAGCCTTCAGGGGCCCTCTGATGAGAAGTCCCAGGGCTTGACCGAGGCAAAACTATTCGCCGTAAAGAATCTTGTAATCTGGCTGGCCCTGGTGGGTTCCAGGTTCAGACAGGCTAGTCAGGTGCTTTGCCCCTGAGCTATATCCCTCATCCATCCCACTAACTTCAACAGTTTAAAGAATGGTGAGAGTAAAGAAGCTATGAGTAGTCCTGAGTGGTGAGAAGAGGTAGACTTGCAGTTGTAGGTTCAGCTGCTTACAGTGAGCACTGCAAGTTCAAGGCCAGCCTGTGAAATATAGCCAAACTGTGTCACACACACACACACACACACACACACACACACACGTATACCTACACACCAAAAAAGAAACAAAAGATTAAACTTTTTTTTTGAAACAGGATCTTACAGGATCAGACAGTTCAGACTGGCCTGGAATGCACAGCAATCTTCCTGCTTCAGCCTCCCCAGTGCTGGGATTACAGGCTTATTCTGCATATCTGGAGTATACATTCTTTCAGAGATAAGTGAAGAAACAAAAAGTTAAGATACTGACTGACATTTGAAGAAGTTACTCAAGTTCAGGCCTTGCGCCAGGCGTGGTGGTACACGCCTATAATCTCAGCACTCTGGATGTGGAAGCAGGAGGTTTGCTGTAAGTTAAAGGCCAGTCCAAACTACACTGTGAGACCCTGCCTCCAAAAAATAATTGAACGAACAAATATAAACTAAAAGAGTTCAGGGCTTTCCTCTAGGCAGGGATGCAACAGTGAAAATGTTTGATCAGGGAAGTAAAATAATTAGCTCAGTGGGAATGTGTAAGATGCTTCAGTAAATTTGTAGCTGGGGAGAGTACTGATAAAGTACCAGACTGCTGGTGCAGTTTGCCTCAGCACAGGACAAGGGTCAGCTCTTCATGGTGATGCTGAGGCTTCAGGGCCTCAGGCATGAGCTCCACCCCAGCCCCCGGATACAGTGATTCTGTAAGGGAGCTCTAGAAGGGGACAGACTGGAAAGTCACGTGGCCATGCAAAGTTGTACACCCTGAGAGGCCCAGCATGCCCGATGCCCTGGGCTCCTTTTAGAGATGGTGTTTGGTCTTGTCTCCTCCTTATTCCCACCTCTCCCTTCCTCCTTCCTGGGATCCAGACCCGATTCTAGCCCTGGGGTCAACTTGGATTGGAGATGTGGACAACTCTGGTAAGGAGTTTGGTGAGAAAAAGGTGAAGAGAAATGGAAAACTTAAAGGGGTGGCGAGCATCTTGTGTGAGGGGCTGTTTTTAGCTTTTAGTTGAGGACCTTCATAGGCTAAGAATGGAGCCAGTGGAGCAGGAGCTTAGCAGATGCAGAGAGAGGTGGCTATGGAGGAAGGTAGATGGGCAGATGGAAAAGAATGAGCTAAGGGTTCTGGGAAAGGAAGTGAGAGGTATGAAGAGAGCTGGCATTGTGGGGTGTGTTGTGTGGATGATATGTAAATATTTCCTTTATTTTTAAATTTTTCTTATTTATTTTCAGTTTTTTGAGACAGGATTTTGCTGTGTAGCTCAGGCTGGCCTCAGACTCCAGGCAATCCTCCTGCCTCAGCCTCCCCAGTGCTGGGATTACAGGCGTGCACCACCACATCCAATTTTTTTTTTTTTTTTTTTTTTGGGTCTTTTTGAGACAGGGTCTCGCTATGCACTTCAGGCTGGCCTTGAGCTCACTTTGTAGCCCAGGCTGGCTTCAAACTCTCATTGATCTTCCTGCCTCAGCCTCCTAAGTGCTGGGATTACAGGCATGCACCACCACACCCGGCACCACATCCAATTTAACTATTTCATTTAAACTTCATAACACTTCATGAATTAAATATCCCTCTATCCTTTCTGATGATGAAAAAGTGGAACCTTAAACAGGTTAAATAACTTGTCCCCAAGTTACAGAGCTAGTAAGTGACAGCATGAGGACCTTGTATGTTTCTCAAGCATGTATTTTTTTCTGTTAATTAACTCACAAGCTTATGAGTTAATAACTTAGCCTAACATGACTGCATTCCACTTCTGATTGCTCTATGAATACACTAATCATACACTGGGGACAATGGTAGGTGCCACTGGCAAAATCACAGGAAAAGGAAAGTCCTTTTGTAAGAAGTGCACAGGGCCTGGGAGGAAAGCTCCATGGTAGGGTACTTGCCTAGCACTAATGAAGCCCTGGCTTTGGCTGTCAGTGCTACGAAAGACAGGTGAAGATGGATGGGGGACAGAGAGATGGAGAAATGTAGTTTCCTTGGGAGATAAGAAGAAAGGAAGCCAAACATGGTGGTGCACGCCTGTAATCCCAGCACTGGGAGGCTGAGGCAAGAAGATCTCAAGTTTGAGCCCAGACTATGCAATTTAGCAAGATGCTGTCTTAGAATAAAACTTAGAAATGGGCTGGGAATGTAGCTCAGTGCAATGGCCTTGGGTTCAATCCCAGTAAATAAATGAATACATAGGCAATGAAGCTACCAGAAGATGCAGATACACTAGTGATTTCTGATCCCAGGAGTCCACTCACTCTACCTATTCACCTCTCCTGCTTCGTCTGTCTTCTGTTACTTCTTGTGCTCCGCTCCAGCCTTGTTGGCTTTCTCTTACATACGTTTGTTTTCTATGTAGCTCAGACTGAGCTAGCACTCCAAATGATCCTCCTGCCTCAGCCTCCTGAGTGTTGGGATTACAGGTGTGCCTCACCATGCCTGGCTCTCTTACTTCTTGCAGTACTCACCATGATGGTCTCTCTGCATGCCTCCTACCATTTGTTCTTGTGTTCTGTAGGCCTACCCACTTGTCTAACTGCCTAGAACTCACTTCCCACACACACCTTCTCCCATGCATCTCCTCTGAAAACCCTGTCTTGTGAAGCTGCCCTGCACTTCATTAGCCCATTCCATGGCCCTCCAGAACCACACTCCTGCCCTGTGTGATGAGCATGTCACTGTGATTTCAATAACTGCCTTCCCCTTTGACTGTAGATTGGATAGGGACACAGATTCTGCTTTACTGTGCTTGGTAAATGTTTTCTGAAAGTACAAATTCAAAACATATCCACAAGAGGCCAGGCATTGTGGCTCATGCCTGTAATCCCAGCACTTGAGAGGCTGAGGCAGGAGGATCATTGCGAGTTTAAGACCAGCTTGGAGGGCTGGGGATACAGCTCAGTGGAATAAGCGCTTGCCTAGCAAGCGCAGGGTCCTGAGTTCGATCCCCAGTACCGCAAAAAAAAAAAAAAAAAAGACCAGCTTGGGCTACAAAGTGAGCTCAAGGCCATCCTGAACTGCATAGCGAGATCCCCTCAAACAGACAAAAAAAAGACATATCCAAAAGAGATGAAGGAAAGGGGGTGATGGTAACAGTGATAGTCACATGAAATGATGTTCATTTACTTATAAGGAAGGTTTTCTTTTCTTTTTTGAGACGGTCTCGCTATGCAATTCAGGCTGGTCTTGAGCTCACTTTGTAGCTCAGGCTGGTCTCAAACTCACAAATCTTCCTGCCTCAGCCTCCTGAGTGCTGGGATTACAGCTGTGTTCCTTCTCACCCAGCTCTTTTATTTTCTCTCAATCTATACCTATTTCCAGTAATCTCTACATCCACAGTATATAATGACCACAGATGAAAAGAGAAAGAGGTGCTTTTTTTTTTTTTTTTTGCGGTACTGGGGATCGAACTCAGGACCCTGCGCTTGCTAGGCAAGCGCTTATTCCACTGAGCTATATCCCCAGCCCGAAAGAGGTGCTTTTGACCTAAAACACTGGTGATGATGAGAATTAACACAGCAAGAAAAGAATGGGAAAGCAGAAAAGCAGACAACTGAAAATTGCAATATATTTGGCCATGTGAAGTAGGAGCAAGCAGAATTAAATACAGATACCCTATCTGAGGTCCTTGCTGCTCCTGGATGATTAGGTTCAGGGTGCTGCCTCTGAGTAGGCAGAAAAATAGGTCAATGATGGTGTCTTAAATATATGAAACTTTGATTTTGTGGTTCTTTTTTTTTTTTTGTCTTTTTGAGATAGGGTCTTGGTATACAGTTCAGGCTGGCCTTGAGCTCATTTTGTAGCCCAGGCTGGTCTCAAATTCACAACAATCCTGCCTCAGCCTCCCCGAGTGCTGGGATTACAGGCGTGCGCTACCACGCCCGGCCCCTTTGGTTCTTTTTGCGATGGTCTCACTGTGTAGTTGGGGTTGGCCTCGAACCTGCTGCAATTCTGCTTCCAGCCTCCCAAATGCTGGGATTACAGGCAAGTGCCACCTCGCCTTGCTGTGAAGCACTTTGAGTTTACAAACATCTGTAGGCAGGGAGGCAATATGTCCATCACAGATGACATATTCAGTTTTAGAGCAAAGTAGTTTATCCAAAGCCATGTTCCAGACAGAGATGAATAATCCCCATTTGAAGCAGAGATGGCAGAGCATTTACCTTGCATGCACAAGGCCCTGGGTTTCAAGCCTCTCACACTGAGAAGAAGAGAACAATGTTGTCACAGAATGAAAATATTGAGAATAGAACACAGTCTACACTTTGATTTAGCTGAGGTTAGGTTTTCGTTGGTTTTGGATGCTGAGAGTTGAACCCAGGCCCTCCCACATTCTAACCCCACATGCTACACCCTCTGAGCCAAGCTCCTTCCTGTCCCAGCTGGGGGCCCAGGGGACAGATTCTCTGTCAGTCCTGGAGGACACTCGGGACAATGTCTAGCAGCTAAGCAAGACCACCTGACCTAGCCAAACACAGTGTCCAGCTTTTAATCTTCAATGAATTTATTTCTTCCTTTACATACTGACCGCCAGACGTTATGACTAATTGCTAAGGATAAAAAGATAAAGACAAGCTTCCTGTCTTTAGACTGATGGAGGGACCCAATTGGAAGTATGCTGTGGACAGTTGCTTACATGGGTACACCCTGGTGGTGAGTAGCACAGTTACTGTGACTATTAGTGCAGATTAGCTCTCTATTTTTAATTAATTTATTATTACTTTTTTTTTTTTTTTTTTTGGTCTTTTGAGACAAGGTCTTGCTGTGCAGTTCAGGCTGGCCTTGAGCTCACTTTGTAGCCCAGACTGGTTCTCAAACTCAGATTGATCTTCCTGCCTCAGCATCCCAAGTGCTGGGATTATAGGTGTGTGCCACCACGTTCAGCCAATTAATTAATTAACTATTTTTGAGACAAGGTCTCCCTATGGAGCCCAGGCTGTCCTCAAACTAACTATTGTAGTCTAGGCCAGCCACAAACTTCTGATTCTCCTGCCTCAGCCTCCAGATTGCTGGGATTATAAACATGCGTGACAAGGCCCAGCTAGATTATTTTCACAGATGAGAATGTATACATTTAGAAAGAACCCTAGAGAACACACACTACAGGGGTGGTCAGCGAAGGCTGAGAAAAGCAAATTAACAGAAGTGAAGCCATTCATTCATTTTAAGAATTTATTAAACCCATAGTCTTTGTCAAGAGAAAGAATAACCACATGAGTCAAAAGAGGAGAGCAGCCCGGTGTGGGGGCACACCCCGGTAATCCCAGCACTCGGGAGGCTGAGGCAAGAGGATCGATGTCAGTTCGAGGCCAGCCTGAGCTACAAAGTGAGCTCAAGGCCAGCCTGAGCTGCATAGCAAAACCCTGTCTCAAAAAGACAAACAAAAAAGCGAAGTTCTGGGATTATAGATGTGTGCCTAATGGCTGGCTCTGATGCCTCTTAAATGTTGACTGTCTTGCTCCCAAAACAATCTTGAACCTTCAGAACAATCCCTGGCTAATGCAGTACTCCACTGTATTGCCTTGGACCCAACACACTCCAGCAGTTAATTTTGTGCACATTTCTACCTATTGTTTCTTTTTTTTTTTTGGCGGTACTGGGGATCGAACTCAGGACCCTGCGCTTGCTAGGCAGGCGCTTATTCTACTGAGCTATATCCCCAGCCCTCTACCTATTGTTTCTGATTCTGTTTATCTTACTGATTCACCTGGCCTTAAATCTCCCTTTCTCCCCCACCTCCCCGCTTAGTGGCTGAGGGGCTTGGCCCAGTTGGTGATGCTACGGGCTCTGATTCCAGTCCACTTAAGGCTGGTGCAGAAATGCTAAGCCCCTTGCTCTCCTTTCCCCTAGTCCAGAGAGCAAAATGTGGGTGGAGGTACCCACTCAGTAACACTCTCCAGGAATCCCAGCATCTCCCAGGCCACCTACTTTCCTGGGAATCTTGAGAATGTCTTTTGTCCCCAGCCCCACACAGGGAAGAATCCAGTACCAAGGTGGAAGCCAAGCACTGAGGTCTGCAGCAGCATTCTTCCTCCTCACTGACATTCTCAGGAGAAGGGGCGAGAGCGGGCAGGAGCAGTCTAGCGGGTTGGAGGGAAGTCCGGGATCTGCGGGAGGGTCTTGAGTCACTGGTCCTGGACCCCTAGGGCATACAGGGTGAAGGCAGCTGGTCACAGCCTGTCTCGAGTCTCTGGGTCCCTCTTTCAGTGGAGCCTCTGAACACATTAGTCTTGGTCTCCACAGCTCCCTTTTGGCGTCAGCCCCTCTCACCTGTCATCTTTCATCAGCCAACAGCCTGATCGTCGGTCAACCTCGCTTCCTGGCACCTTGGTCCCTGGCGTGGTGGGCCAAGTCCGTCTTGCTTTGACGGTTGTAGTGGGCAAGGCAATGATAGGGACAAGGAAAACCTCCTGTGGACACTTTCCTTTCCCGGGCCTCAAGCCCCTAGGTGTGTGCAGGCCGCCTTATTGGGGTCAGGATGAACCAAGAAGAGGCGTGGGGAGAAATAAGGAGATAGAGGTAAAAATCATAGGGGGGAGAAACGCAGGGCTGCGGTGGATCGGAGCGAGGCACGGAGGGCTCCCTAGGGAACAGAGTCGCCAAAGCCACTGAAGGAAAGGTGGGGGGGCTCGCAGGTTCTGACAGCCCAGCCCAGCCAAGGCCCCCGGGTTTCCTGTCCCTCTTTTTTCAGCTTCTTGCATCCTTTCTTGTGCCATTTGTTCTTTGGGCCTTCCCCTGCCAGCTTGTCTCTGTTTCTGCGCGCGCGTCTTCCTCTGTTCTGGTTTCGCCGACTGTCCGTGGGTCTCTCTATCTCACGCGGGTCTCTAGTCTCCAGCTCACCCTCCCTCCTGGCTCTCAGGGTGGACTCTGCTCCTGGTGCCCCGCCCCAAAGCAGATCTATAGGTAGAGAGGCAGCGAGGAGGCGGGGTCTAGAGCCCTCTAAAGATCCTATTGGTTGTAGCGATCAGGGGCGGGTTGGAGGCGGGTCCGGCCGGAGGCGGGCGGGGCGGCTGGGGCCGAGCCCAGAGCTCCGGGCGGTCGCATTGTTTTCCTCCGCCGAGCCACGGCTGAGTGGGGGCTGCGACCCGGACCCAGAGCTCTCGAGAGACAACGCCCCAGAGCCCAGGTCAAGGACTCCAATCGGACACGCATCGCATCTCGCCGGAGCCCCAACCCGGGAGTGCGAACTCTGCGCGACGTGGGGCTCCGGCCGCCCACCCCTCTCTGGATCCCACCGACCCGGCTCGCCCTGCAAGTACTGTCCCTCGGGGGCAAGGACGGCGGTCGGGAGGGCGCCGCAAACCCGGGGTGCGGCGGACAGGGCTCTGTGAGTTGGGGTGCGCGGGAGGCGGGGGCCGTGGCCGAGCTCCGTCGCCGCCCTAGTGGGCGCAGGGTCTCGGCCCCTCCGCCGACTGGTCCCTCTCGGGTCGGGTCGGATTGGATTGGGGCACATGGAAGGGAATATTTTGGGGTGCGGCGCGCACCGTGCAGGAGGTGGAAAACCTGACCGCTGGCTTTCCTCATGGGGAAACTAAGGTTCCGAGACCCAGGGGTGCCGGCCCCTCAAGATGCCCCTGAGGAATGGGAAGGGGATATTTCTTTTGCACTTTGGATAAGGGCTTCACCGTGGTCCTTGTGCACGCAGGAGCCCGAGCACCCTGGGGGGTTGGCCTGAGCAGAATCGAGGAGAAACCTCGGCCCCAGCGCCCACCACCTCTCATCCCGCTCGGCTCCTGGCTTTGTTAGTCTTGTCTCCGAGGAGTACAGCCGCGCAGGCGGCTGCGTCCCGGCTCGAAGACCCCGCTCTGCCTGGCCCGGGCCCGCCCTCCTGGTTCCCAGCCCTGGCCCGGAGACCGCCCCGCCTCCCGGCCCGCTCCGGCCCGCTCTGGCTGCGCCTGCGGCCCCTCCAGCCCCTCCTCCCGCTAACGTGGCTCTGGGACCCGGTCCCGGCCCAGACTCCACTGCCCGCCCCCCTCGGACCCTCGATCCATCCCTGGCCCCGGCCCACCTCCCGCGAAGCCCTAGATACCTGAGTTCCCTCGGCCGGGCCCGGTGGGTGCAGGGAAGGTGTGGAGCCTGGCGGAGGATGAAGAGTAGGGAAAGGTCTCCGACAGGCGAGCCACCGCGCCGCTAGGCTCCTTGCACAGCCCCGCGCCCCCGAGGAAGGGGATGGGGCAGGCGACTAGCCTGATGGCTTCCTGCTATTGTCCCCAGCCCGGTTCCCCCTTTCCCATCTCTTCCCCAGCGCTGCTAGATTATGGCTATGACCTCGGGCACTCCCCAGAGGTAGCTGCCCCTCCAGGAGGAGAAAGAAGGGCTGTTTCCCCTTCCCAGAAAGGGGGAGTCTCCGCATCGTCTCCCCGGGATTCCTGCAGGTCACCCTGAGCCCCTCCCCAGGTCAGGGGTGGGTAGGAGCCACCCAGATGTTGCTCCCCAAACAGCTATGAGAACCCTGAAAGATGTGTCACAGTGAGGCTAGGGGGCCAAGGCAGAGGCCAGCCAGGTGCTTTCAGGAGCTGGACCGACCCCGCCTGCCTGCGCTTGGGGGGCCAGGGTGAAGAGGTGGGGGAGGAGGCAGGCCTTGCTCTGGGGAAGAAGAAAGCGGCTGGGGTGCCTGCTATCAAAGCATTTTGCCTGGAAATGAAGAGCATGCAAATAAGATGCAAATGAGTCTCTATTGTCCCTTGCTAGGAAGCTTTTGCTAAGAAGGCTGTGGGATTCTGAAGGTTTTGCCAGGAGTGGTCCTCCTGCGGGACCTGAGTTCCCTCGGCCGGGCCCGGTGGGTGCAGGGAAGGTGAGGAGCCTGGCAGAGGAGTTTGGCCCTGCAGTTCCAGGAGTTTCTGACTAGGGCCCAACCCCTGCCCTTCTATCTCGGAGTCTGAAGCCACCCCTGCCCGGCAACTTTGTAACCACACTACAAGTTCCCTCCCCCACTTTCAAAGGCAGCATCACCCCTATCCTGAGTTTAGCTTCTCTTGCTTATGCAGCCTTAACACTCCATCCCGTATTGGGGATTGAGGCCAGGCTGACTGACCTACCCAGCCATGTTTTATATTTTGAGAAAAGGTCTCACTAGGCCATTCTTGGGGGCACAAGCTGAGGCAGGAGGATCACCGTGAGTTTGAGGCCAGCCAAGGCTATATGGTGAGTTCAAGATCAGCTGAAACCACATAGTGAAACCCTGTTCTCAAAAACAAAACAACAAAAATAAGTTGCCAAAGAGAAAAAGGAAAGTTGCCCAGACTGGCCTGGAATTTGTGATTCTCCTGCCTCAGCCTCCCTGGGCCATAGGTGCTTGTGACCACACATAGCTTCACATTTACTTCTAAGGAGGTGGTAAGGGAGGTGTAACTCAGCCTCTTCCCTCCTTTTGTCCCTTCTTCCATCAGGGCAGAGGTGCCTTACCCCCTCTGAGGTCTCCTGTCCCCCTCCGTCCCCAGAGGAGACAACACCCCAGGTAAGGAAAGCCCATAGTGGGAGCTGGAACAGTCACAAAGCAAGAAGAGGGTCCACTGTTCTCCCCACTTCTTAGAGACCAGGGTTGTTTCCAGGCTAAAGAAACCAGTTGCCCAAGGCAACTGGTGGGGAGGACAGGGGAGCATGGAGACAAGCTGTGTCCCTTTCTCTTCCCCCGGGGGTGCCAGCATCCGGGAACATCAGGAATATCCTATGGGGGAGGGAGGGAAGGAGCCCCTGCCTGTGGATGCCGGAGGGTCGTTAGCTAGCAGGCTGCTGTACCCCTGGGGAAGGGGGGTCCTCATTAGGTGCTCCTACCCTTTCCCTCCCTTCCGCTCTCTAGGGGCTCACCTGACGTCAGCCTCCACCAGTGATGCCGGGGTGGGGGTGAGGGGACACTTGGGTCCTGGCTTCAAGTGTGGACCAATAGGGAGGATGGAAGGGGGCTTGGGTCTGGAGGCCCAGGAATTCTTCTTTAGGAGATTTGCTGAGATGGGCAGCTGAGGATTACTGTGATCTGTTCCTGAATGATTCCTACCCTCCCTGCCTGGGTTTCTGGAGCCTCCTCTGCCCCTCACTTCAGTTTCAGGGGAAGGCAGGAAGCTGGCTCAAACCTCCCTCTGTGGGACTCCAGGGTTTAGCGGGCTGGGGAGGCTGATGGGCTGGAAGGAGATGTCTCACTGTCCCTTCCACCATATCCATTTTTTCTTGGACTTTGGGCTACAGTTGCTTGTCACTCAATTATTTATATTTCGATTTCAGAGGCAGCCCGATGAGGGAAAGAGGGCCACGTTCAGCCATTTCACCTCACCAGTCCTTCTATCCTTGGCCTCTCTTAGCGGGTGGGTTGGTCCTTCCCATTAAGTACATGCCCTGGTTCTTAGAAGCCAGGGAGGGAACAGGGGGCTAGAGAGGCTGGGAGGGGGACAGTGGTCGTGCGGACAGCTGCAGCCAGAGCTAAATTTAGCCTTGATCTGGCTTTGATGCAGATTCATTTTTGGCTAAGACAGCACCCCCAGCCCCTCCCTGCCCAGCATCTTCCCTAGCAGTGGGAGAGGCCCCTGAGGCTGAGCTCAGACCAGAATAGTGACCCCTGGGCCGCCCAGCCCCTTGCTCTGTTCTTTCTCACCCTCCGAGGCTTGGCTCCACAGCGGCCTCTGCCTGGCCTGGCTGGGTACAGGGCCTACCTTGCTCCCAGGGCACCTGGGGGTCTGGGGTTGGGGGGAGACTTGGTCCCTCTTCCTCCGCCTGGTGCCAAGGAGTCACTATTTATAATGTTAAGCCTTCAGGGTCTAATTATAGCTGAGAAGGGGGTGAGCACAAGGGGTGGAGGCAGGAGGTATCACCTACCTAATGTCCCAGACTGGCAGGAGAGGACAGGGTGAGAGAGGGCTGGGTGGGGGAGCGGCTTGTCCTGCCCTTACCTGGGGTCACGTTGGCTTGCGGCTTCACACCAGCCGGTTTGGGCCAGTTGGAGAGGGAGCAGCCTTGAGTGACAGTGACAGCCGCTGGGACTGGGCCCTTTGCAGAGGGTTCTTTCTTTCCCTTATCCCCCGGGTCTTCTGGGGATACTTCTGGAGAGGGGCGGCCTTCCCTTGATCCCTTCCCCCACTCTTCTCTGTCTCCCCTTCCAGGGCCGGCGTATGGGTGAGGGGGCAGCCCCTGGGGCCGGAGCTGCCCGCACAGGATGCCCCGGGGCCCCCCCCTCGAGGCCCTGCTGCTGCTGGTCTCGCTTGCCCACAGCCAGGCCGCCTTCCCCCGGGACCCACTTCCCGTCTCCACCTCCGACCTGCAAGGTGAGTCTCTCCCCTGCCTGGGAGGTGAGGTGCAGGCAGCTCCTGGACGCCTGTCTTTATTTTTGAGGCAGGGTCTTGCTGTGTAGTCCAAACTGGCCCCAAACTCATGGCAGCGTGCCCACCTCAGCCTCTGTCTCCATTCTTTCCTATGCCTGGGCCTGGTTTTTCACTCAGTGTTGCTTGGTGGGTAAAAACATGAACTCTTAGGCCAGACCTTAGCAGGGTTGAGACAGAAGGATCTGCCATGAGTTCAAGGCCAGCCTGGGCTACCTCATGAGTTCATGGCCAGCCTGATATTCATGTGGTGAGACCGTTATCTATATAAAAAAAAAATCTTAGCAAGGTTTTTTGTTTTTCTCTTTTGGTAGAGAGAATTGAACCCAGGATCTTGGCATTGAGCTACATTCTCAGCCTTTTTTAGAAATTTTTTTGAGGCTGGATTTAAATTGCTTAGGCTGGCTAGAACTTCTGACTGTCAGGCTCTAGGCTCCCAGAGTGCTGGGATTACAGGACTGCGCCCCCACGCCTAGGTTTTAGCAGTTATGTGACCTGAGGTAGGGTTGTCTAGTGTTTCTTAGCCTCAGTCTCCCCGTCTGAAAAATGGAGATGCTAATATTCCCCCTCGTGGAGTCATTTAAGGATTAAATGAGCTAATGCATGTAAGTGCTGAGAACACTGTCTGGCACAAAGTAGATGCTTTGCATTTGTGTATCATTCCTAGTTACAAAGTGAGGGCCTCGGGCCATCTCAGTGATCCCCAACAACCCTTACCTCCCCATCTGCTGCTTGTACTGCCATGCTCACAACTCCCACGACAGAAACTGTAAACCCCGCTTGCTTGGAAGCACGTTATCTATTCTGCAGGCCCCTGTTACGTATGTAGGAAGTGGAGGCATTTGAAGGGTGGAGGAACTGCAGTTGGGTTACTGGGAGAGATTACTGGCGGACTGATAAGATAGTGAACAGTCTTGTAAATGGTGACACAGTTCTGTGAGCCCTGGGCGCTCTTTGAACACTAGGGACTGGGGTTCCTGAGGCTGAGCCAGGTGGACCCTGAAGGTGGTCAGCAGAGGCAGAAGCCTTGGAAAGCCGCGGGGCCGGTGAGCTTGGGGACAGAGGAGAAATAGAGTAAGGGCCCCAGATGGGCCCATGAACCAGCCGGGCGCAAAGGCAGTGCCGGGAAGGGGCTGCGCTCAGCTCCGGAGTCCCAGAACTAGATCTAGATCCTTGTGTCCCCCACTGCAAACTAACGCAGGTGCCTCCTGCCTCAGGCGCCTGTCTATAAAGCCAGCCTCACAGGGTTAATGTGAAAGGAAACGGGGCTTGAAAGCACTAACAGTGCTTGGCAGGGATTAAGCGCTGTGTTCCTGGTATTATTTTTATTAATAGCTGGCCCCCTCTTGCCTCCCATTTCCACCCTGTCCACGGCTGGGTTTCCCCTCGTTGGGGTGTGGGGCCCTGCATGGTACCCTGGCCCCTCAGCACCACCCTGCTCTCTGTCCTCCAGGTTCTTCCCCTATATCCTGGTTCCGGGGCCTGGAGGAAGATACTGTGGCTGCAGAACTGGGGCTGGACTTCCAGAGATTCCTGACCTTGAACCGGACCTTGCTAGTGGCTGCCCGGTAAACTGACCGAGGCACAGTGGTGGGGCAGACATTCATGCTCCTGGGAAGACATGGGACCCGCATGGCCACTGCAGTATCCTGCAGGGGACACGTGCAGGCGCACAAGCCATGGGACATGCACATGCAGGGACCTGGGTCCCGAACACCAAGGCGTGGAGTCATGGAAAGGCCAGGGGCTGGGAGGGCTGTGCCAGCTGCCCCTGCATAGGTGCCCAGAGGCAGGTGGGTGCAGACTGGGCGCCTCGGCTCAGCTCTGACCCTCCCTTCTCTGCGCTTTCAGGGACCACATCTTCTTCTTTGATCTTCAGGCCCAAGAAGGGGAAGCGCTGGTGCCCAGCAAGGTGAGGCTGTGTAGGAGGAGGCACAGGCCTGGAGATGAGACTAGGAGGGAAGTGAGGAGATTGAGCGGGCGGGGAGAAGGGCCAGCAAAGCGCACACTGTGAGGCAGGCCTGGGGCATCTCATGTGTTCCTTTTTGCTCCTCCCTGCAGTATCTGACATGGAGGAGCCAAGGTGTGGAGAACTGCGCTGTCCGGGGCAAGCAGACGGTGAGGAGTGGAAGGAGACATCTGGAGGGGTGGGGAGGGAGGTTCCCTGCCTGTAGCCTCTGCCCAAGTGGTCTTCCACCATGGCCAGCCTCCTGCCCACTTTTCCACCCCAGGCCAGGAAAACATTGGGCAGGATCATTCGTGCTTCTTGTTTACTCACCTCACAAAAAGGCTCAGGGAGGCCAAAGGACTGGCCGCAGCTTAGTGGGGACGCTGCCCCGTATTGCCCGAGGGCAGTAGCTTACCCCTCTGACCCGTCCCTGGCTTGAACTTCGGGTTCTCTAGGAGGAATGCTACAACTACATCCGAGTCCTCGCTCTCCGGGACCCCCAGACGCTCCTTGCTTGTGGAACGAACTCATTCAACCCCAAGTGCCGCAGCTACGGGGTACGAAGGATCGGGGGAGGGCAGGCCGGGGCTGGGAGCAGGACCCAAGATGGTGGCAGCTGGACGGGAAGGGACTGGGACCTGGGCTTGGGCAATGGAAGTGCTCAGAACGGAAAGGCGCAGAAGGGCTTGCGGAAAGACACAAGGGGACGCGGGAGTGGGCCACAGAGCCAGCGTCCACAACCCCAAGTGTTCCAGGAGCCTGTTCCCTCTGCCCCCAGATAACTTCTCTGCAGCAGGAGAGTAAGGAGATGGATGGGAGGGCCCGATGCCCCTTTGATGCCACCCAGTCCAGTGTGGCCCTCTTCGCAGGTGTGTACCTGGGCATGGAGAAGCAGGCTTGCGGCTGGAGGGAGTGCCCGCTGCAGCTGCTCTCTCAGCTTGGGCCCCCTCTGGCCCTGAGTGGAGGATGAGGGAGGGGCCAGGCCAGGCCTGGGTGGGGGCTCGGGCAGCCCGAAAGGGGGCAGGAGAAGACCCTGACGGCGTCCCCACCCCCACTCCGCAGAGGGCAGCCTGTACTCAGCCACAAACACAGACTTCCAGGCCAGCGACCCTCTCATTTACAGAAGCCTTGGACCTCTGCCCCTGCTCCGCACTGCTAAGCATGACTCCAAGTGGCTCCGAGGTCAGCGGGCCTGGGTCAGGAGGCTGTTCTTGGGAAGAGGGGCAGAGGACCAACTTGGGGGGCAGGCAGGTGGTATGGTGGTGTGCATGGGTGCAGCAGGGAGGCGCGGTGTGGAGCAGGAGCTTCTGACGGAAGGTGGACTCTGCCATACACTTTTCCACTGCTCCCACCTCAGAGCCACACTTTGTCCATGCCTTGGAGCACGGAGACCATATTTACTTCTTCTTCCGAGAAGTCTCTGTGGAGGATGCCCGGCTGGGGAGGGTAAGAAAGCAGGCACCAGGACCCTGGAGCCTCATCTCCATAACACAGCTACCTGGACTATGGGCCTCCAGCCCAGCCTCTTGGCTCCCATGTGTGCCCATGACCCTTGTCCTGACCCCAAGTGACCCCCAGCATACCTTTCCTTTGCTGTGTCCCTGTCCGGTCTCTGGTGCTTAGAAGCCACCCTGCTGCTCCTCTGGGCCAGCTGACCCATGGCGCCTCTCCCCACGCCCCACCAGGTGCAGTTCTCCCGCGTGGCCCGCGTGTGCAAACGTGACATGGGTGGCTCAAGCCGGGCCCTGGATGGCCAGTGGACATCCTTCCTGAAGCTTCGGCTCAACTGCTCTGTCCCTGGGGACTCCACCTTTTACTTTGATGCCTTACAGGCCTTGACTGGGCCGGTGGGCCTGCACGGTCGCTCCGCTCTCTTTGGGGTGTTCACCACCCAGACCAATAGGTTGGTACCAGGCTGACCACGTGACCTCGCCTGTCCCCTGCCCCTCCAGCATCCATCTCCCCTCTCAAAGCTGCCGATGCGGGCTGTGAGGGAAGTGATAAGCAGAGCCTGTTTGCTGTCCTCCTACATGCTAGGAGGACAGGCTCTGCTTAACACTTCCTCCTAGCATGGCACCTGTTTCTTCCTCCTAGCATGGCACCCAGTGGCTCTCCCAGCCTAATGCGGTGCATAAAGGGCAGCTGCCGCTTCTTACCTGGCAGGAGCTCTGCAGCCCCTTTCAACGCCTCTCCTGCATCTTTTCTGGCTCTCCCAGCATCCCCGGCTCTGCAGTCTGCGCCTTCTACCTGGATGATATTGAGCGTGGGTTTGAGGGCAAGTTCAAGGAGCAGAGGAGTCTGGATGGGGCCTGGACCCCTGTGTCTGAGGACAGGGTCCCCTCACCCAGGTACTCAGGACGGGGGAGCTTCTGTGGGGGCAGAATGAAGCGTTACCTGATCGCAAGAAGGGACAAGGAGGGCCGGGCCTCGGGAGAGGCCGGTGGGGGAGCGGGCAGCTGCGTTAGGGATGGGAAGCAGGGCCGCAGGTGTCTGATGGACGGGGCAGGAGCTGCCAGCCGTGTTTTTGAGCAGTGGAGGGACATAGCTTATGTAGACCTGGTTCCCTACCCTCAGGCTGCCCCTTCCATGTCCCTGGCAGGCCCGGATCCTGTGCAGGTGTGGGTGAAGCTGCCTCGTTCTCCTCTTCGAAAGACTTTCCTGATGACGTCCTGACCTTCATCAAGGTTCACCCACTGCTGGACCCTGCAGTGCCCCCTGCCATCCATCAGCCACTCCTCACTCTTACGAGCAGGTACTCCAGGGCACCCCTGCCGCACTCAGCCACTGTCCTCTCTCTGACCTTGTGAGACGGACCGTGGAGGGAGAAGTCACCAAAGCAGAAGGCAGAGTGCTAAGGGAACCCTGGGTCAGGGCGGACACAGGACCCTCAGGCACCCCTTGAACACTCAAGCTTCCCCTGGACAGGCTGCCCTGACCTGAGGCCTGCATTCCAGGGCGCTCCTGACGCAGGTAGCTGTGGATGGCGTGGCTGGTCCCCACGGTAACACCACCGTCCTGTTCCTTGGCTCGGACGACGGTATAGTGCTGAAGGTGCTGCCCCCAGGGGGCCCTCCCGGAAGAGCTGACCCCATCCTGTTGGAGGAGATTGACGCCTACAGCCCCTCTCGGTAAGGGGACGGGTTCCCTGTGGGACAGGGTGGGGTGGGAGGTGACAGATGGGGTGTGGGAATGGGTTGGGAATGTCCCTGCTGGCTTCAGTGGGGCGGGAGTGGCCCGGCAGAGAAAGGGCTTGGTGATCAGACTAGCACAGTGGGGACCGGGGCGCCAAGGCCGCGCCCAGAGGCTGACGCACCCCCCGCCTTCTGTGCGGCAGCTCTCCCAGGGGAAGGGCAGCTCTGCCTGCCTCTTCTGACTCCTTGAGTCTCCCCCTAGGTGCCGCGGGAAGCACACAGCCCAAACAGCACGGCGCATCATAGGGCTGGAGCTGGACACCGCAGGTCACAGGCTCTTTGTGGCTTTCTCCAGCTGTGTCATCTCCCTCCCTGTCAGCCGCTGCGCTCGCCACGGGGCCTGTCAGAGGTGAGAGCGGCCCGAGGCCAGGACTGCCTGGGCGAACACCCTGGCCAGCAGGAGCACAGAAAGAGCCATAGGTTTTGGGGCTGGCAGGGACGTGGGGGGACAATTCTGAAGGGGGGCACAACCAGGACCTGGAGCAGAGGGGGGACTGGAGAATGGGATTATGGCTCTGGCAGCCTCCTGTAAACCAGGGTGATGGGAGAAGAGACGGCAGATTGGACTGTGTGTCCCAGTCTCATATGACTCAGTTTCCCCTAGGAGTTGTCTGGCTTCTCAGGACCCTTACTGTGGATGGCACAGCTCCAGAGGCTGTGTGGATATCTGGGGCCCTGGAGGGTAAGTGCGCCCTGGGTTACCTGAGGGTGGTATCTGTTACGAAAGGAAGCCGAGGGCCAGGGTGGGGTATGGGGTCAGGGTACAGCACTGCAGCCAGCCGCCTCCTTTTCTTCCCAGGACTGATGTAGATCAGGCTGGAAACCAGGAACCCTCAGAGCACGGTGACTGCCAAGGTAAAGGGAAGGGGTGGCTGCGGCCACAGCCAGAGCTGCACGTGGCTCTGATGTCCACAGACAGTGTCTCGGGTGTGAGCTTCTGTCCTCCCCCCTTCTGTGGTACAGGGGATTCCACCAGTTCTTCAGGTGCCCCCCCTTCACTGTCTCTCTCTGTTTCACAGGTGGAGCGACTGGGAGTCAGTCTGGGCCCGGGGACTCTGCCTACGGTGAGTCCTCTTGTCCCGGCTTCAGCTCCCCTTGCTTATTATAAGCCCATACCCCAAGCCTGCGCCCTATGGCAGCATCGGACCAGCACCCTGGACACCGAGTCTCAGGCAAGCGTCAGCATCCTCCAGATCCCCAGCGTCTAGCTCAGTGCCTGGCACACAGTAGGGTGCACAATAGTTTTTGAATGAATAAATGAATGTCCCCACGGTGAGCCCTTTCCCATGCCCAGAGAAAAGCGGACGCCGGAGTTCTAAACTCTTGGGTTCCAAAGCTTCGGGGACACTGGGCGGGTGTTTGGTGGAGAGCAGGAGCCTCACGGGCTCTGACCTGGTCTCTGTCACCAGTGCTTCTGGGTCCTGGCCCTTTCCCCGAGGTCCCCAGTCCCCCCAGTGATGCCTTGGGGTCCCAGTCTTCCACTCTTGGAGCTCACACGCAGGGTAAGGGGGCTGCTGGGAGGGGCAGGAGTGACATGTGGGGCTGCTGACCCAGGACTCTGCGCCTGCTCCGACTGG
Organism: Dinomys branickii; assembly: GCA_004027595.1. NCBI lineage: Eukaryota > Metazoa > Chordata > Mammalia > Rodentia > Dinomyidae > Dinomys > Dinomys branickii. The sequence goes on from PVLD010003004.1 coordinate 100,583, forward strand.
TGTGTGGTGCTCACTAACGCCTGCTGGAGCCTCCCCAAACCCCGCCCGGCACTGCAGCCCGCGGCCTCCTGCACTGCACGGGTGGTTTGGCGATTGCTCTTGGCATGGCTGCAGGGCCCAGATGCTCTGCCCTGTGTGTGAGGGTAGCGTGGGACTGTTTGGAGGCGTCAAGGGAGGTGGACGCCCAGGAAGAAAGCCCAGCGCCCCGGCTGAGTCCTTGCTCCCCTCGGTGGCAGGCGTGCGCCGGGACCTCCCCGCGGCCTCGCCCTCGCGCTCCGTCCCCGTCCCGCTCCTCCTGGCCAGTGTGGCCGCAGCCTTCGCCCTGGGCGCCTCTATCTCTGGCCTCCTGGTGTCCTGTGCTTGTCGCCGCGCACACCGACGAGGGAGAAAGGACATCGAGACCGCGGGGCTCCCGCGCCCTCTCTCCCTCCGCAGCCTGGCGCGGCTGCACGGGGCAGGCGCGGAGCCCCCTCCGCCAGCCAAGGAGGGCGACGCCGCGCAGACGCCGCAACTCTACAGCACCTTTCTGGCCCCGCCCGACGGGGGGCCCCCGCCCGAGCTGGCCTGCCTGCCCACGCCGGAGTCCACGCCCGAGCTGCCCGTCAAGCACCTCTGTGCGCCCGCGGCACCCTGGGAGTGGAACCAGAACGGGAACAACGCTAAGGAGGGCTCGGGCCGCGCGCGGAGCGGCCACACGGCGGGAGGACCCGCGCCGCGTGTACTGGTGAGGCCGCCGCCGCCCGGCTGCCCGGGGCAAGCCGTGGAGGTCACCACGCTGGAGGAACTGCTGCGCTACCTGCACGGCCCGCAGCCCCCCAACCCGGGCGCTGCGCCTGCCGACCCCGCCCCCGGCGCGGCGCGCGCGCTCCCGCCCGAGCCCAGCCCCCTCCCCCGCGAGAGCGCACCGCCCCTGCGGCTGGACGTGCCCCCCGACGGCGGCTGCGCGGCGGCCCCCGCGCGGCCTGTGCTCTCCGCGCCCACGCCCCGGCTGGGCGTCGGTGGAAGCCGCAGGCTGCTCCCGCCCCCGCAGCGCATGCCTCCCGCGCTGCTCACGCGCGTGCCCTCCAGCGGCCCCTCCCGGTACTCTGGGGGGCCGGGCAGGCACCTCCTCTACCTGGGCCGGCCCGAGGGCTACCGCGGACGCGCCCTGAAGCGGGCGGACCCCGAGAAGCCTCCGCTGTCCCCGAAGCCTGCCCTGGTCGTGCCCTCCCCGCATCCGGCCATCGCCAGCGGCAGCCACTTTAACTTTTGAGGGGAGCTGCGCCACGAGTTCGGAGCCCCGCGTCCCCGAGGCCGTGGCACGGACGCTTCGCCAAGGACAGTGGCCGTCCTCGCCCTGCGTCCACACCTCCAGCCTTCCTGATTCTGCGAGTCTCCGGGGCTCCTCGCCTCGGGTTATTTATTGACTCTCTCCCGTCCTCGAGAGAGGAGTGGGAGGCGAGCCGCAGTCCCTCGCTGAGCCGGCGTTTCGAGGGGCGCCGCAGACTCCTGCTCCCCTCTCCCTCCCGCCAAGCTGCCTTAACTCGCCGCCCGCTCCCTCCACGGCTGGGCCCCCGGCGGGCCACGCCGAGGGCGGTGCACGCGCGGAGCGGGCTGGGCCTCTGGGACTGGGACATGCCTCTCCTACTGTGTAGGAGCCCCGCGCCCCAATACAGCTGTGTCCTCGAGCTGCCGCCTGACTTCACTCGCGCGGGGCAGGGAGGGCGGGACGGACCTCGCGCTGCTCCGGGCGCCTTCGCCCGCCCGGAGTCTCCAGCCTCGGCCTCCCTCGAGAGCTCTCCGGGGTAATCGGGGCGGCCGCGGTCCCCCGGGCTTAATCAGGAAGCGTTTCCTGAAGGAGGCAAGCGAAGTGCGTAGGGGTGAGCCAGGGCCCCGGAGCGCGCGGCAGAGAGAAGTGGGGTCGGGGAGGCGCTCAACTCGGTTCTGGATTGAGGTTAAGGTTAAGAGGGCCGGGCGCTCGGCCTAGTCTGTGGGGCTGGAGAGGGAACGTTCACAGAAATAAAACGAAGCAGCAGCGTGATTTGTACATCAGGAAGTGTTGCCCTAGGGAGAATTTGGCTGGAAGAGTTTGGATTGTTTGCGGGCTAAAGCTGCAAAAACCAGCAAAGGCATCAGCCCTGTTGGGAGCAAGGTTTTGCCCAGCAGTTCCCCAGCAAACGGTTCTGCGCGGTCTCACCTCGCAGAGCCCCTTGGCCGCGCTACACCAGCGTGGGCCAGGCTAATGCGCTTGTTTTCCAGCTGGTGCCGCCCACAGTACCTGTGCATTGTTTTGGTTGCCAAGGGGAGGCGCGATCGGGACGCCTGCTTTGCCGCCTCCTTGGCGTTAAGGACCCTTAAGGCCTTGCGCGGGCTGTGGCTGCTTTTGCGGATTTGCAAGTCGGGATTTTCGCAGGCGTGTGATCACAGTATTCGCCTGGTTCAGCCCAGGCCATCGGCCCTGGGCGCCGCCTGGAGGCCACACCGAGCCCTGCAGCTCAGGAAGCCCAACTAGTGCGTCTCCCGGCGCTTCCAAAACGTTCTCAACCCCAAGTGCGGGGTGAAGTTGGTGAATAAACCTGGGATTATTCCTGCCTTCGCCCTTTACTACATGAGATAGCAGCCCTGGCCCAAATTTCTGTTCCTTCCTCATCCTACCGGGAAGGTGGTCATAAACCAGAGAGGATAAATGATCGTCCCCCTGCGTCTGGGGGGAGGGGTTCCAGGTACTCTCCTACCCAACCCCTCGTCTGGCATAGTCTGCACAGCCCTCTGTGTAGTGACTGTGAATCTCCTCTACACTGCTTCCAACACCAGGCGCAGTGCCGCCACTATTTAGGAAGTAATGGCAAGGAAGACTGCAGTACCGCCACGCTTTCCCTCCGTGTTTTGAGTCTTTTTGTACCAGGAATCGAACTCACGACCTCAGGCTTGCCAGGCAAGCAATTACGCCGCTGAGCCATACCCCAACCCTCACCATTTCTTTGAGACACGTCTCCCATGTAGTTCAAACTGTTCTTGAATTTGCTATGCTCCTGAGGCAGGCCTAAACCTTGTGAGCCTTCTGTCTCGGCCTCCTGAGTGCTGGAATTACAAGTGTGTGCCACCAGGCCTGTGTTTATTCATTATTTATGATCCTAGGGATCAAGCCCAGGGCCTTTGCACTGAGCCCCGTCCCCAGCCTTTAATTTTTTAAAATTTTATTTTGACACAGGGTCTTAGTCACCACGTTGCTGCTGGTCTTTAATTTGCTGCAGTCAGCCTCCCAGAGCGCTGAGGTTATAGGTGTGCGCCACCTACCGCCCTCGACTCTCAAAGCATTTCCAGCCGGCAGTAGGGCGACTCCATGGGGGCAGACTCCGCGGTATGCAGGCTAAGTACACTGCAGTGGAAATGTAATCCTGTCACTCTGCAGGCAGCAGCCATTTGCAGGTTAAAGGCCTGGCTATAGTTTAATGATAAGCAAACTCGCTCATTAGGGTTTATAAAAGTACAGTGACTTCTCTTGCCCAGAGTGTCTAAGCTGGACTCTCAGAGCTAATGAAAGCAACTGTGTTGCAATGAGAGAGACAGCCTTTGGCCTCCACTCCAAATTGTGTGTGTAATTCACCTAAGCTGTGTGTCCTGTATTTATTTAGGAATGCAAAGAATGTATGCCAGTGAGGATGTGTAAAGCAGGACATAAAGTTTGTCTTTTTAAATTTTTTTGTCTGAGATGGGTTCTTGCTGTGTAGTTCAGACGTGGCCTTGAACTCACTATGTAGCCTGGACTGGCCTCGGACTCAAGGTGATCTTTCTCAACCCCCTGAGTGCTGGGATTGCACATGTGCAACGCCATCTCTAGCTCAAGTTTAAGTCTTTTAGGCAAAACCAAAAGAATGCTGCCAGGCAGGTGCTGTGCCACTGAGCTATATCCTTGGCCCATGTCTCAAAAAAAAAAAAATTTTTTTTAAAGGGCCAGGAATGTAGTTCAGTCTGAAAGCCCCAGGTTCAATCCTCAGTGTTGCAAAAACAATACAAAACAAAACAACAAAAAATACACACAAATCCACAAGCCGGGTGTAGTGGCTGCACCTGTAATCCCAGCACTCGGGAGGCTGAGGCAGGAGGATCATTGTGAGTTCGAGACCAGCCTGGGCTACAAAGTGAGCTCAAGGCCAGCCTGAACTGCATAGCAAGACCCTGTCTCAAAAAAAAGAAAAAACAAAAAACCAGGGTTTGGCTAAGTTGCCCAAGCTGGATTTGAACTGTTGATCCTTCTCCCTAAGCTACTCTGGCACCATGATGCCTGGCTATAGCTTATAATTTTTAAAAATCAAAGTATTAGCTCAAACTTTAAATCTCTAGAAAACCAGGATGTGCCAACACAAGGACAGAGCTGTCATTCTTGGGGATTTCCAGGCTGATTTCTCAGAGGCACCTGGCATGTTGGGGAGAAACCTGGCCCCAGCAAGCAGAGTCTCTCAGCTTGTGTGAGGCTCCAGGGAACTGAAACACAAAAGGTTCCACAGTCACAAAGCTCCAAAAGCTGTTCAGCATCTGGAGTTCTTGGAGGCTGAGTCAAGGGGCCTGGGCTCTTACCGTCTGTCCTCTCTGTCGCTCCTTCATGCCACCATCCGTGCTTGGGAGCCACATGGGTCTGGTTACTTTGTCCAGCAGTTGGCCCTGTGTGTTGATTCAGAGAATTTAAGATTATACATGACAGTAAGATCCAAGTACATAGACCAATTTTTTTTTTCAGTATAGAGGATTCAACCCAGAGCCTTTGCACTGAGCTGTGTCTCCAGCCCTTATTTATTTAGGGTTTTTTAGACAGGGTCCCATGATGTAATTTAGGCTGCCCTCAAACTCACACCAATCCTCCTGTCTCAGCCTCCTAAGTGCTGGGATTACAGGCATGCACCACAAAACCTGGCGCTTTTTTATTTTTTGAGACGATGTCTTGCTAAGTCCCTAAGTTGTCAAGGTTGGGCTCCAATTTACAGCCTTCCTGCCTCAGCCTCCTGAGTAGCTGGGATTACAGGGATGTACCACCATGTTCAGTTACATGTACAAAATATTACCAGATTACCTACTTTCACCAGGTATATCATCTATGGTCCCAGTAGGGAACAAATGACATGTTCAAAAACTTTTTAGGTGGGTTCTCACTATGCAATTCAGGCTACTCTTGAACTCACTGTGCAGTTCAAGATGGCCTCCAACTTGCAGGGATCCTCCTGCCTCAACCTCCCAAGTGCTGGATGATAGGTGTGCACCACCATGCATGGTGAAAGAGTATTTTTTAAGTATATGGGCACCTGCTGGATGTGGTGATGCACGCCTGTAATCCCAGCACTTGAGAGGCTGAGGCAGGAGGATCACCATGAGTTCAAGGCCACTACATAGTAATACCCTGTCTCAAAAAAACGAAGGATGGGGCACAGGATGAGTCAGTAACGAGTTTAATAATAGCCTAGACCTAAAAAGATAAAGGGAAGCGGTGGTGACTGAAAGTAACAAGTGAAGTAAGGAATAAGGCTAGGTGAGAGGGGCTCATGGAGGCACCCGGGCGGCCAATGTACTAGCTTTAGCTCTTTCTCCTCCCAGCTTTGCACCAGGGCACACCCTGTTGGTTGCACGCAGAGGGAGGTCACAGTGCTGACACTCCTGATGAAGGTCATACAGGGTCAGCCTCCCAGGACAGTGCAGAGGTGCAGAGGGAGGTGGGCAATGTGGAAGGTCAGACAGGAGAAACAGCAGCCCTGGATGTCAAGACCCGTCATCCCCAGTGGTCACCTTCGCCTCTCCTGTTCAGGGGGTGCTGCCGACAACTCTATGCAGACTCAGTTCCTGAATTCACTTTGGAACAAAATGTCCTTTGGGGAGCTTGCTGGAATGGCTGCTGGGGAAGTCCCTTTCCCTCACTTTCTGTGGCAGCCGGCTCTTCATCCCTGCGACGGGGTCCCTGAGGGTACTGGTTTACAGGGGTTCGTTTCCGCTCATGGTTTCTGAGGGTCCAGTCCAGGGCCAGCTGGCTGCTCCACTCTGTGCCCGTGATGGGCCGGAACATCGCCGCGGGAGGGCTTATGGCAGGGGAGCTGCTTACCACATAGCAGCAGGAAGTAGAGAGAGGGAAGCAGCCCGAGAGAGGGGCTGGGGACAGGCCACAGCCCCCAAGGTCACACCCATGGCCTACGCCCTTCAACAGGCCCCACCTTGTGAATTCAGCAGTGCAGCAGCGGAGCCAGTGTCCTCCTGATCCAAGCAACTCGCTGAGTGCCGCCTCTGCGCGCAGGGTGCTGGCACAGAGCCTTCAGTGCACCAGTCTCGTGTGTGTTCCACTAGGCATGTCTCCCTCTCCACACTGCTTTTTGCTATTGGAGACCCAACCCTGCGTTTTCTGAGACAAGCTCTTGCTATATAGTTCACGGTGGCCTTGAACTATTTAGCCCAGGATTGCCTCAAAGTCACCCCAATCCTCTTGCCTCAGTTTCCTCAGTGTTTGGTTTAAAGGTGTGCACCACCACACCCAGCTACAACCTTATTTTTAGAATTTTGAGATATTCAGCTTCCCAGGGTATCCTCAAACTTGTGATGCTCCTGTCTCAGCCTTCCTATTAGCTAGGATTATAGGCATGTGTTAGCACTTTTGGGCCATTCCTTAAGTACAATCTAAACTTAATTAAACTGCCCAAAGCCAAGTGAATAAGGTAAAACTGATTATAGTGCAAAGTACAGAGGAAAGAAATTTATAACTTCATGTGAAAAGTGTAGTTTCAGAAAGGAAAACAAAAACATTTTTTTGTTTTTTGAGACAGGGTCTTACTATGTAGCCCAGGCTGGCCTCTAACTCCCAGCAATCCTCCTGCCTCAGCCTCCCAAGTACTGGGATTATAGACATGTGCCACCTCCAGCCCCACCCCTGGCTGTTTTGTTTTTTGACAGTGTCTCATTGTGCAGGTCAGGCTGACGTCAAATTTATAATCCTTACTAGGTGTGTGCCAGCAAACCTGTAATCCTAGCCCACAGGAGGCTGTGGTAGGAGGATCACCATGAGTCTGAGACCAGCCTGGACTATATAGTGAGACCCTATCTCAAAAAAATTTTTTTTTGTTTAAATTACAATCTTCCTACCTAGGCCTACCCAAATGCTAGGATTACAGGTGTACACTGCCATGTGATAGTTTTGCGGGGAGAGAGGGCATAATAGGGTTGAACCCACTGAGCTACATCTCCAACACTGTTTTGAGACATGATCTTGCTAAATTGATAAATTGTTGAGGCTGACCTTCAACTTCTGATCCTGTCTCAGCCTCCAACAGTGCTAGATTACAGGTGTGCACCACCATGCCTCTCACCAGAATTTTAATTCCACCAGACTCTTAGTTCTTTGCTTCTCAAAACTCCTCAGGTACCTGCTGCTTTTCCTTCAGCACAACAAAGCCTGTATCATCTAAGAGGTTCTTGCAGAAGCACCCTGGTGTTAACATGTGTAGCTATTTGCTGGCCATTTGTATTTACCAAATAGCGATCCTACATGCGATAATCTGAGAGCTCGCTTGGAAACTGGATTCGTGGAGCACAGATGTTTACATGTCTTTTGCCTGGGTGTCAGCCTTACAGTTTAAGAATAATTATTTGGCCAGGCATGGTGGGGAATGCCTGTAATCCCAGCACTTGGGAAGCTGAGGCAGGAGGATCATTGCAAGTTTGAGGCCAGCCTGGGCTACAAGTGAATTTAAAACCAGCCTGAACTGCATAGTGAGACCTGTCTCAAAAAGACAAAAAAAAAAAAAAAAAAAAGCCAAACAGCCAGTGAGGGCTGGGATGTAGCTCAGGGGTACAGCGCCTGCGTGGCAAGTGTGAGGTTCTAAGTTTGATTCCTGGTACAAAACAATAAATAAGTAAAACATAAAATGCAGTCAGAAACTTTGGCAAGCTGGGCATCCTGACACATGCCCATAACCACAGATTGCCACAAGTTGCAAGCAAGTCAGGACTACTTGGTGAGTTAGTGAGTTCAAGGCAAGCCTGGTCTACATACTGAGTTCTTGTCAAAACAGAGCAAAAATTTGTTTTTTCAGTTCTTTTTTTTTTTTCTTTTGAGATAGGTTCTCACTGTGTAGTTCAAGCTTGACTTGAACTCACTCTAGCCCAGGCTGGCCTTGAACGTGCAGGGATCCCCCTGCCTCAGCCTCCCAACTGCTAGGATTACAGGCGTGCACCACCATGCGTGGGTTTTCATTTTAATTCTACTTCAACTTTCTCTGCTTGTCAAGAATACCAGGCTGACAAGGACAGCTTGATAAGGGAAAGGAAGAGGGTAGAAGATCACAGTAGATATTTTTTACTGAAGAGATGAAAAATGAATTCAGTGATACTCTAAAATGTGAGACTTTGACATTTTATTAAGAAACATCTTTGAATGATAGTACAAAATTGTATATATAATATAGATCTTTATAGATATATGTACATATAAACGCTCATACATAAACTTACTCATAGGAGTCAAACTGTACCCTCAGTAAAGAAGTCTATCTAAATTTTCCTAATTACACACTGTACATAAAGCTGTCAGGCAACCTGAAAAACTGAGGACATCGTGGAAAGAATCTACCCCTCCCCAACCGTGGCCTTGGCAGGGAGCACGAGGGAGTTGCTCCCTTCCCTGAAGACAAGGAAGACCCTGAGCCAACTGGGAGAGCTGCTGGGGAGAGGGTATGACCTGGAATTCTCAGAAACAAACCACATCAGAATGAACACAATCTGTGTAGGGAGGAGGCAGCTGAGAGAAGACCGATAAGGCCCAGGACTAGAAATGGCCTAATTAAGTCCCCCACACCGGGAAGACGCCTCGGGAGACAGAACAGCGCCACCCACCGGTGAGGGGGGGTGCTGCGGTAGCCTGACCAGAGGGGGTCACAACTTCTGGCCGCCAAGCTGCCACCGTCAGCTCCCCAAGGCTAAAGGAAAACAAAAAGCAGCAGTAGATGCTGGAGGCTGATTAATTCTAATTCTCATCCTTCTCGCCCCTGGGCTCCAAATAAACACGGTCAAGTCTTCACGGACAGCGGAGCTGCACAGGAGCGCGGCCTGGTTCAGTCCGCAGCACCTTCCCCGCCATCCACACAGGGTCTGCACCGGGCGGTGCAGGGAACCCAAAGCGCTCTCCAGCGATCAGGACCAAACCCATTCCCACTTAGGAAGCTTGCAGAACTAGAGCCCGCTAAACGCCGCAGGGCTCCCAGCTCTGGAGGTCCCTCCGTTGTTAGCAGAGGTACAGAAGCTATCGCAACAGGAGTATCTTCCTGCTGAGGACGTGGTTCTAACCTAGCAAAGCGGGTGTGTAGACATCACTTTCTCTCCCCAGGCCCGGTGTCTGTATCTGGAGATTCCTTCCTGTTCAGAGGTGTAAGAGCAATCGCTTCACAGGCGTGAGAGGAAGACTGCCTAGTCTGTGGCTGACGTGGCCCATGTAATGTCACCACACTCCCCGCTAAACAAATCGCCTTTAAAGACAGGTCCTGGCCCTCCCTGGACATGCTGCCTGCTAATGCACAACCTTCAGAGAGGGGCAAAGTAATGCTTTTCTTCAGCCCATTCATTAATCCAAAGAAACTTTTTAAATTTCTGAGACAGGGCTGGGGATGTGGCTCATTGGCACATTGCCTGCCCGGCAAGTGCAAGGTCATGAGTTCGATTCCAGGCACAAAAAAAATTTTGAGACAGGGTCTCACTATGTAGCCTAGGCTGGCCTCAAACTCATAGGGATCCCCCTGCCTCAGCCTCCCAAGTGCTGCTGGGATTACAGGTATGCACCACTACACCTGGCAGAAACCTTTTCTATGTGTTTAACAAAATAAAAAACTTTCCAGGTTATACCAGGTACTTTAGAGCTACTCTTCAAATAAAAAAGTAGAAAATTTTCAAAAATTTACATATACTGACATATACTTAAAAAGGGGGTATAAAAACTACCCTGGTCATAACAATACATAACTTCAACTGAAGTTGGGAAATCATTTCTTTTACACTGATATCAAGAAAAACTCATTTTGTTTGCCATAAACTTCTAATATTACTGAAAAGACAGAAATATTTTAATGATGCAGGAGTAAGGCTGAAAAAGAGGGCAACGCAAAGTAAAAAAATAACAGGGTGTATCTGACAGAAAAAGAACCTCTTTTAAGGCACTGAGTTCAAAACATAGAAAGCCCTAAAGCCAAACTCTCCCATGTCAATCCTGGGACTTCAACTCTGACAGTACGATTAAGAGGTCTCACAGAAGTAGTGACAGGAAGGAAGCACACACTTAGATATTCACAGCTAACTTCCCTGAAGCTGGGAATAAGAATAGAAATATAAAATTCTTTTTCTTGGAGAAAAGCGTAAGACCACAATGCAAGCGCAGATTCTAAAATCCCTAACATTAACACTGGTATTTTGTTTTTTTTTTTTGAGACAGGGTATCACTACACAGTTCAGGCTGGCCTTGAGCTCACTTTGTAGCCCGGGCTGGCCTTGAACTCCCAATGATCCTCCTGCCTCAGCCTCTCGAGTGCTGGGATTACAGGCCTGCGCCACCACACCCGGCTTCAGTATTTCTAAGTGCATCAAAGCATCTGGCCTACAGTGGCCGTAGAACTGAAGACCAAACCCTCCCCTTCCCTGGCTACCAGGGTGACTCCAAGTAAGTAAAAACGAAGCCCTCTTCCTCCCGTCCCATCTGTCATTTCCCTTCTCCCCCCTCACGGAGCTTCTCCCCATAAAGCCGTCCCAGAGACTCTACCGTTAATGATGTTAATGACGTGGCCCACGGCAGAGATGTTTGGGGAAAAGGATGGGAAGATAACCTCCTCCAGAAGGAGTAACGTGAACTCCTAAATAGCTCCCCGCAAAGGGGATTCTGTGTGCTTAGAAGGGAGTATTAGAGAGGCATTTCCCCACTGTGCAGGCTGAGGCAAGAGGGCTGCCGCAAGTTCAGGGCCAGCCTGAACTCATACCGAGACACCCTGTCATTTTTTATTTATTTATTTATTTATTTATTTATTTATTTATCATTGGGTTTTTAAATGTATGTGGTGCTGGGGATCGAACTCGGGGCCTTGTGCATGCAAGGCAAGAGCTCTACCGCTGAGCCACATCCCCAGCCCCAAGACTAAAAAAAAAGACATTTTTCACCCATAATCAGTAACCACTCCAGAGAGTGAGGTGGCTGGGCTTGGGCATCTTCAGCTGAGTAAGCGCTACCCTTTGGGTTGGGGGACTAAGTCAGCATGTGTCCGAGGAGCACTGGAGACATCTAAAGTGATACTTGGTCCCGCAACTGTTAAGCTAAGCTCTGACATGCAATGCACAGCAGCTTGTTAGAGCGGAAACACTGCAAACAGAGACAGAAGCAGAAAACCTGACCGCGGAGACCAGCTTCCCCCTTGCCCTTAGCTGGGCTCCTCCGCGAACCCTGTCCGCTCTGCGGCCCTCTGCTGTCCCCCCGACGCACCTCTACACCCAGCCAGCGGCAGTGCTGGCTCCTCAGACCCTGGAGAGGCCCACGGGAGCCAGGAGCCAAGATTCATTTCAAAACTTCTAACAGCAAATTCTCTTATCTGGTTTGGGGGATTACGTTTTCAGTCTGTTTGGAGCCCCAAATGATCCTGTACCTCTGATCATTATCGTGAGTTTCCTGTATCTCTGTATTATTAATCATAGTAAACAGAATCATGTTAACTGCCAAGTTTTTTTTCCCCAAAAAATGCATGTTTTCTCCATGATTGCTAATTAAGAAAACCATATTCTAACCAGTCATTCAGATGTTTACTGGACTCATTTCCCTCTGGTTTCTTCAAACTTACAGCAAACAGGCTAGCAAGCGGGTGTAGAATGACCAGGGCCAACCTCAAGGGCAGTGACTGTGCAAGGCATCCTCTCTACAGCCGCTCTTTCTCTGCCCCTTACCTTTGGAAAAAACTTCACGCTGACATAGGAAGAAAACCCACAACGAAACGCCTCCCTCGGCTGGGTGGCGAGCAGGCCCAGTTGGGGAGGGGCAGGCGTGGTGCTGCAGACTCCAGTCCCTGCGTGACAGCACTGGCGCTGTGAACCCTGTGTCAGTATGCACTGAGCACAGAAAGGCGCAAGTTCTAGGCAAAGCCCAAGCTTACAAAACAGCAATTTATGCCTCCTGAATCCAACAGAAATAAACTCTCTTTCTCTTCCTGCGTTTAAGAGGATAGAAGTTCCACAGAAAAGCGAATGTTCTAAGTTACACAGAAAACTCAACAAGGTCTTATAAAATTAAAGAGCCTAAGCTTGACATTATATACGTGTTTGGAAGCAGGTAGTTCTGACAATGGACCCCCTCCTCAGTGCAGTCCCATAAAATCCAGCCAGCGCAGTGGGCATCTCAAGCCCAGGGTTTCATAACCCTTGTGCCTCTTTCGGCCGCTTTCCAGCACTCTGAGAATATAGTCTGGGGATTTGGGTTTTATATATACTTCCTTCATACAAACAAGTTTTCTTTGCTTGAGACAGGGTCTTGCTATGTAATTCAGGCTGGCCTTGAGCAAACTGTAGCCCAGGCTGGCCTTAAACTCTCAGCAATCCTCATGCCTCAGCCTCCTGAGTAATGAGATTACAGCAACCATGCCCAACCTCTATCTAGTTTTTACAAATTCAATGTCAGGTTGTTTTTTTTTTTTCTTTTTTCCTTGGACCCAGGGCCTCATGCATGCTAAGCACCGACACTCACCATACCTGCTCCTCCCCTGAGCTACAGTCTTTTCTCTTTTGGTGGTGCTGGGGATTGAACCCAGGGGTGCTCACCATTGGGCTACATTACCAGCTCTTTTTATTTTTTTTATTTTGAAACAGTCTCCTTAAATTGCCCAGGCCAGCTACTAATTCACAGTTCCCCCACCTCAGCCTCCCTAGTAGTTGGGATTATAGGTATATAGAACCATGCCCAGCTACTTTTCTTTTGTAAACTGTCATGAGAGCTAAAGATACATAATTGACACAGGTTTGTGAGGGGATCATTAAATTTCTTTTCAGTGAAGTTAACTCAGGATAGTTGGGAGTCTTGCTCATTTGGAATTAGAATATAGTAGTTCTTTTCCCCAAAGTCTGCTTCTTCTAAGCTCCCTCCTAATTAGTTTCATAAATTTAAGGCAAATTTTCAGGTCACTTGATGATACAATTATTAAAGACTCTTGGTGTATGCATATTAGAAATATCTCAAAAAACTTTTAATAGAAAGTCAGTTATTTAAAAAAGTAATGAACTCACAATATCAGAATTCTCTTATTTCTATTTAAAGCAGTGAGAACTGAGAAATTTGGTCTATGCTTTTTTGGTCCCGTAGAAAAAGTATCCCTTATATATGACTTTGAACTTTCCAGTTGCCCAGAGCCTTCCCGGGCCCAAGCACTGTTCCGTGCAATAGCGGCGGCTTCTTGCCCCCGCGCTGAAGCTCACGCCCAGGCCTTGTATGTGACAGGCCAGAGCCTACCACTGTGCGTCCCTCCAGCCCATCGCTTTCTTATTAAGGTGTCGCTGTAGGTGCAGCTGTCTTCTGCATTACTTCCTCCTCCTCCTCTTGTGGTGGTAGGGTTTGCGCCTACGGCCTCCACATGCTAAGCAAGCACTCTCCAACTGAGCTACACCTCAACCCTTCTACAATTTAAAAAAAAGTTTGAGATAGCGTCTCACTAAGTTGCCCGGGCCAGCCTTGAACTTTCAATCTTCTCAATCTTTCTGCCTCAGCCTCACAAGTAGCTGAGATTACACGTATGTGTCACCAAGCCCATCTGTATTTTCTTCTTAAAAGAGGAACAAGATGAACACAATGCAAGTTGTGGACCTTGCATGTTAAGACAGAACAGTTTTCATGGAAACTCCAGTCTGAGGCTCCGTGGTACCTCCTGACCTAGCCACTGCTGTTTCTCTCTCTTCCTCCTCTCTCTCTGTGATCACCACAGCCTCTATCTCTTCAACCACGGTGAAGTCAACTCCACTGGGCTGCTGTCGGGCCATAGCCTCCAGCCGAAGGCGGTACTGCTCTGCCTCCTGCTCTTTCTTGAGGAACTGGTGCCGGTATTCCTGGGCTCTCCGGTTGGCCTCCTGGAGTTGCTGTTGTAGTAACTCCCTTTCGCTGCCTTCCTGTAAAGTAAACCATGTCATCACTGGTAAGAATTCCTGATCTCAGACTATCCAGAAGATAAACAAAATAACGGAGAAGGCCCTAATGCTTATGGCTTCTGGCGCTTGCCTTTTTCTTCCCTCCATCAAGCCTAACACATTACCTTACTTTCCTCCACACTATTTGTGATCTCTTCCATCCTTGGTTTCTTTGTCATTCGCAATTTCTCTGCTTCTTCCTCTTCCTCCCCAATTACAGTCTCCTCTGCAACCTGACCAGCAGGTACAGTCAGAACTACAAACCAAAAGACACTAGTCAGAGGAATGTATGCACAGTAAAACACAGAGGTTTTGCTTGCTTTTAACTAGAAGACAGTGGAATATATTCTGATATTCTGGTTTCCATACCCTTTGGACTTCAGAGTCAAAGGTAAGGCATGCTCTACAGAGACAAGGGGAAAGGGCGCTTTGGTGCAGCAAGGAAGGGGCTGGTTCGCAGGCTCAGAGCCACAAAGGTAACCGGAGGCCTGGGGCTCTACAGAAAGGTATCTGACGCCACGTCAGCAGCTATGAACATTAGCTTACTAATGCTGCAAAATAACCTGCCTGAAGAAGGCCGGAAGGCCTAACATTATAACACTGATACAGTTTAAAGGCCGGGCGCGTGCTCACTATCCACAGGGCCCTGGTTCAATCGTCAGTAACAAACAAATGAACAGAAAAGAAAGAATGGCAGATGTCGTCATATAAGATTAAGAACCCTCCAGTGAAAGCGATTAGCCATTAACAATACCAAGAGTCATTTCTCTTCTTATAGAAGTGAGAGGGTCAACACACAACACACGTCATGTACCACACACCCACTGGAATGGCTAAAATTTTCTTTTAATTAGCAATAATCGTGCCTTGGATAGACCTCACTGGCTATGATACTGCCACTGTGCAAAGCTTTAATGATAATACTTCATATTGGGGAAGATGTAGAAAAAACTGGGTTATTCACAAATTGCTACATAGGAATGTAATAGGGTACAGCCACCCTAGAAAATAGTTCAGTCCTTTACTTTAATTATTTAAATTTTTTTTGTAGTACTGGGGATTGAACCGAGGGTCTTCATACCAAGTTGCACCCCCAATCCTTTTTATTTTGAGATAGGATCTCAGTAAATTGCTTAAGCTGAAAGCTGGGCTTGAACTTGCAATCCTGCCTCAGACTCCCAGAGCACTGGGATTATGGGCATGCATCACCATGCTTGATTTATAGTTTAGCAGTTTCTTATCATACTAAACATGCCCTTACCACGTGACCCAGCAGTTACATACCTCGACACATACCCCATAAAAACCTGTACCTGATTGCTCGTAACAGCCTCACTCTCAGCTGAACACTGCAAAGTATTCAGATGTCATCAATGGGTAAGTAATTAAACAAACTATAGTATACACACTCATGAAACAGTATTTAACAATAAAAAGGAATAAATTTTTTTCTTTTCTTTTGTCTTTTTTGAGACAGGGTTTCACTATGTAGCCCAGGCTGGCCTTGAACTCACAAGAAACCCCCTGCCCCGGCCTCCTGAGTGCTGGGACTACAGGCGCCGCCGCCGCTCCAACCCTCTTTTTCTTTTTCAGAGTTTATTTGTCCCATCTTGCACCTGGGATTCTCTCAGTCCCACTAATATTTTATTTTATTTTTTTTATTTATTTATTTTGGTCTTTTTGAGACAGGGTCTTGCCATGTAGTTTGGGCTGACCTTCTTCCTGCCTCAGCCTCCCAAGCGCTGGGATTAAGGCATGTGCCACCACACCTGGCTCCTGCTATTTGTTTTAATGCCTCATTTTCAGAGAACTGGACTGTCTAAAACACCTTCTAACGAGCAACTGTCTTCCACAGATAACTCACCTTGCTGTCCATCTTGCATAGTTACGATAAATGGCTGGCCACGGCCTCCGGTAGGGATGGCGGTCTGGATGTTACCCAGAGGGACTCCATCAGTCACTATGGTGATGACTCTCTGGCCTCCACTTCCTACCACTTGCTGGATTGATGAGTCAACAGAATTTCCCTCTATGATTTCCGCTGAATTGGCTAGACACAATGAAAGAAAATTTAATATTTCAGGGCTTTAAAATATTGGAAGGCAGCAATTTCATCTTCCTTGAAATTGATGCAATTCAAGGAGAAAAAAATTGAAAATAGAAACATTCAGCAGTTTACAAAAGCTTCTGCGAATAATGCTAAGAGAGGAAAGAAAACAGGGAATGTATTATAACAGTGTTTTCTGAAATGTCTTCACTGAGATGTTAATAGCTTTTCTTCTTCTTCTTTTTTTTTTTGTTTTTTTTGAGACACGATCTTGCTGTATAGTTCAGGCTGCCCCTGAACTAACGATATAGCTCAGGCTGGCCTCAAACTTGTGGCAATCCTCCTGCCTCAGCCTCCCAAGTGCTGAGATTATAGCCATGTGCCCCCACAAATATTAATAGCTTTCAATGAAGATGGGTTCCACATCTTTAAAAGTCTAGTTTAACTATGCTAACATTTTATTTTGTTTTGCAAAGTATCAGAAGTTTCAATAAGCTAATGAGTACTGGGAGTCTCCTACACTGTAGAGAATATTATTGTGAGTTTCCCCAATTATTTGATCTTGAAACACCCAGTCCTTTTTTTGGTGGTATCAAGGATTGAACCCAGGGTCTTGGCACTATATTCCTGCTATTCCTGCCCTTTTTTTTTTTTTTTTTTTAAGATAGGGTCTCACTAAGCAGTTCAGGATGACTTGAACTTAGTATATGGCCAAGGCTGTCTTGAACTTATGGTGATACTCCCGCCTCAGCTTCCCAAGTTCTGGGATTACACCCAGCTTTAGGGAGTATCTTAATAGCCTATAAAAAATCTGTAAAATTTAGAAACAACTAAATCAGAGTACATCATTTTTGTAGAAAAAAAATGTAGACATTTAACAGTGAATTAACAAAATAACATGTCAAGTAGCCAAGGCACTGAAGCATGACAGACAACTGTGGCAGCTGGCCCTCCCGGCTGACAGCAGTGGTATTGGCAGAGCTAATGTTCACTACTCACTAACTGTGTTCTAGGCGCTTTTCTAAGCCTTTTACATGTGTCAGAATGAAAGAAGGTATGTGGTTTGGTTAGTCAGTAACTCAACCAACCAATCACTACTAGTAGGAAACAATTCCTATGATTATGGAATTGTTCCCAGCACTCAGGAGGCTGAGGCAGGAAGAGACACAAGTAGAACTTTAGAATAATAAATGGGGGTACAGACCATGCATATGTGATGCACTAAGGAATTTCAATGGAAATAAGCATTTATATCTCTTAAAATCAAAGAACAGTTAAATGTTAGAGCTAGATGCTGTAATCCAACTATCATACCAAAGATGAAGAAACCCTGGAGATGTTACATGATCAAAGAGCAAACTAAAAGAATAGCAAGGAACCTGCTTGGGAAGCTAAGGCAGAAGGATCACTGTTTGTTTGAGGCTGGCCTGGGCTAAATATGTGAGTTCAAAGCCAGCCTGCACTACATAGTGAGACTCTACCTCAGAGAAAGAACAGCGAGAAGTTTAACACACTGCTGTTCTCCGTGCTGTGCCACTCCCTCACATGCATCTGCTAGTCAGAAAGACAAGACTGGAATTAAAGAAACAATTTCATCAGCCAAATGTTAATGGCAGAAAAAAATGGAACAATCTGGTTTTGTTTACGACAAAGCCAAGTGCTAGAGGATTCTAAAAAGATTTCTAGATGCCTTTTGAGCCTGACCTACGACTATGTGTCCTTACCTATGGAAGCCCTAAGCTTTTCCTTCATGATATATGGCTAGGAGCCTTGAAAACTTAAGTATCAGAAAAGCATTACAGAACTTACACCTGCCCATCTCCACTGGAAATGCCTAAATACAATCTCCAGTGAAAATAACAGCAAGCCACACTTAAATACACTGACAGTGTGGATGGAGCAGTCTTCCTATTTTGATACTTCAATACAAGGTACCTAGGCTGCTACTTTGAATCACTCTAAGACTGCATCAGTCAAAACATAACAGAGTATCTAAAAAAATCTGCTAATGTAGAATTAAACATTTCAATATGAAGCAACTGCAATCAGAACAAGCTTCAAACTGTAAAAGTGCAAAGGAATAACTGTCATTTTCTCAGTCATGAGATTCAGCTGCCTGATAATATTTCTTAGTGATTTTTCTTTGTGATATGCAATGACTCCATGGCCCTTTCTCTTAGCTGTCTCTATTTAAATATACTTCTGCAATACTGCATGGAAATTAAATCTGCTGGAGGTTTTAAAAACAAGGAGAGGAGAAATGGTAATTCACCCAGCAGACCTCACCTCCCTTACCTACCTGTGGCTCTGTGTGAGTTGAAGAGAGGGGCAGACGCCTCAGCGAGGGCGGCAAGGGTGGCCAGCACTGAGGTGGTATAATTTGACAACCATACTGTTGAGGCATGGGGGTCACCTATTTTAGTAAAAAAAGTAAATGAGGCCTAGTGGAGAGAATAAATTGAAGTAAACTAAAAATGGCTTGCAAAATAAAACTTCTAGCTACTCACTCTAATGCCCTTAATCATGTTCTCTAATCCAAACTGATATAAACCAATTATCAGGGTGTCTGGGATATAGCTCAGCAGCATAAGCACCTGCCTGGCAAGGGCAAGGTCCCGAGTTTGAGTCTCAGTACAAAAAAAAAAGACTTTTTAAAGTTTAAATGTATTTTCCTCTAGAATGGATTAAATTAATATGCTGGGCAAAGGGCTAAGACATTCCCCTCTTCTGATCACTCTCTGGGCGCTGCAAGGTCAGTGGCTGACAGGCCACAGCCATGCCCACTCCCTCAGCTGCACAGCAGCGCTGCCCTGGCAGTAGCCTCAGCCCAAGCCAAGCAGGGCTACAGAACAAGCTCCTGCCCTGCTCCACCATGACCTCTGATTCTCAGCTCACAAGATGAGGATAGGGCTGGCCTCTATAAACATGTTAAGTTACAGATATCAAGCTGTAACTGATCTCACACTGTCAAGTGGTAGGACAATGGACTAACAAGAAAACCAGTAGTTATCTCCTTCAATTATGACACATGGGGGTTCTTGATTTTTGAGACAGGGTCTTGCTAAGTAGTCTAGGCTGGCCTTGAACTCACTGTATAGCCCAGGTTGGTGTCAAACTCTCAAATGCTGAGATTATAAGGATATACCAGCACACCTGATACAAACTCTTCAGACCAGGATGCAGAAGGATGCATTATGGTAGGGTAGGCAATCTCACTTGAGTTAGGAAAAATTACAATTTGAAAAATTAAGTAACTGGCACAGGGTCATCTAGCCAGTAAGATTAGAACCTATTTCATCTGATTCCAAAGCCTATATTCTTTAGGAACCAACAGAAAATTACTTATATTTGACACTGGAACGTACTTTATGACTGTGTTGAAACAGGAAATTCAGCCAGGTATGGTGTTGCACACCTGTAATCCTAGCACTGGGGAGGCTGAGGCAGGAGGATAGTTGTGAGTTCAAGGCCAGCCTGTGCTACAAAAGTGAGTTCAAGACAAAAAACAAGGAATAGGAAATTTACCTTTATGGCTTTGTTTTGTCCTGATTCATGTTTAAATTAGTCTGATATTCTTAGTCACAAATGGACAGTTTGAAAGCAAACTTTACAGTATGGCTTTTGGTATCAAAAGTATCCACTAAAGTCAGACGTGTCTATAATCCCGGCACCTTCAGAGGCTGAGGCAGGAAGACCACAACTTTAAGCCCAGCCCAGGCAATTTAGCAATTTAGAGAGACCTTGTCACAAAATTGAAAAAAAAAAAAGTGAATGTAGCTCAGTATGAAGGCTGTGGATTCAATTCCCAGTTGAAAACAAACAAACAAAAAAACTAGTGGATCATGGGAAACAAGAGGCCCATCATTCCTGGAAAAAAAAATCCTGGGGATGGTGATATAGCTCAGTGGCATAAGTACCTGCCGGGCAAGCACAAGGTCCTGAGTTCTATCCCTGGATTGCAAAAAAAAAAAAAAAAAAAAAAAAATTTTAGCCCAAATGAGTAATAATACATAAAGTGAATTTTTCTTAAAACTTTTTTCTTTAACCTGCACTGATTTAGCACTGGTAGGTCAATCTGCTCCATGAATACGATGACACAGGTGGTCAGCTCTAGTTGTGATGTTTAGCAGTTTCAAATTGCAGCTGTTGATACAGACAGCAAAGAGCAGCTCTGCCAGCTTCGCGAGAAACACAATGTTGGCCCAAAGACACAAAGCAAAAAATTCTGAATGTGTCCAACTCTGATGACAGCTCTAGATGAGAATATCAGCAGTGACCAACTCTAGCTCTTTTCAGAGGTTTGTGAACTACTGGATTCTCAAGGCTTTTACACCACAAAAGTATTTGTTCTAGGGCTACATGTGTAGCTCAGTCATGTATGAGGCCCAGTACCATCAATAAAATGAAACACTTTTAATCCGTGTGACTTGAACCATTACAAACCCAAAAGGCTATGAATATTCTACTATGGTTATATATACTTAAGCTAAATTTTTGTTTGTTTTGGTTTTTTGAGAAAGGGTCTTACCAAGTAGTTCAAGCTGGCCTTGAACGCACAGTAATACTACCTCAGCCTATGCCTGGTTTAAACTAAAAATTTTTTTTTTCTTTTTGAGATGGGGTTTCACTATGCAGTTCAGGCTGTTCTTGAACTCACTTTGTAGCCCAGGCTGGCCTCAAACTCAGAGTAATCCTTCTGCCAGGAATATAGCTCAGTGGAACTGAGCCTGCCTGGCAAGCACAAGATCCCGATTTCAATTTCTGGTATCAAAAAAAAAAGAAAAAGAAAAAAAAAACACAATAATCTTAGTACTTCAGCCTCCCAAGGGCTGGGATTAGAGGCATGCACCACCATGCCTGGCTAAACTCAATTTTTGAATCAGTTCCCTGACTGCAAAATTACTTTAAAACTATGGACAGCCTACAAAAGGAAGGTCACCACTGCCCCCTTGTGCACATGACAAGGCCAACCCTTTCTAAAGAAGGCATACTTTCATCTAGAAGCCATCACTGAGGCCCTGCCATGAAACACACTGACGTACAAAATAGAAAATTCTCAACAATACCCTCATAAAGCAGGTTTTATTACTTTTTTTTTTTTGAGACAGGGTCTCGCTATGCAGTTCAGGCTGGCCTCCAACCTGAAGCAATCCTCCTGCCTCAGCCTCCCAAGTGCTGGAGCGCTGGGGTGCTGGAGTCACAGGTGTGTGCCACCATGCCCAGCTACTAGGAATTAGCACACCATCAGAACATTACCTGAGGTTGTTTTGCTGTTGGTGGAAGAAACAAGGCTAGCAAGGCTAACAACCTCTCCCGAGGTGAGGATGAACGGAGTGGCCACGGTGGCGGGGCTGGTCACGGGGCTGGCTCTCTGAGGGTTAGCAGTGACCCGACTCTGCATTGCTTCCTGCAGACGAGACAGGGTGTTTCAAAGGCAGGATACTCACAAGCTTCAGGGGTGCAGGCCAGGAAGGGCCGCACACCCCCACCCCTCTACTCTCAGCAATGCTCTGTGGGGCAGAACTAGTTCTGCACACAGTGTCCCAGGGAGCTCCAAGTTCTCATTAAAGGCTACTGTATTTTTTCTGTTGTTTTTTTTTCAACCCAGCGCAACAGGGACATTAGATTACTTTCCCACATTTGTTTCTAGTTGAGAAAAGCAAAGGTATGTTATTTGCAAAAATTTTGCAGACATTTCACTTCATCTTTCTCAATCTTTTTTTTTTCTCAATCTTGAATAGTCTAAAAAGTAATTGATAACATTCATATTCTATGATCAATTAACAAGTCAATACGCCAGCCAGAGCTCCTGCAGAGAACCTCCAGGGAAAACCTCTCTCCAGAGGTTCATCCAACCGCCTGTTCCATTCCGCTGCTAGGAAACTCCTAGGTGAACACAGCAGGCAGATAAACAGGCACAGATTTTAGGGTCTACTTCCACATGCTACGCTTCTGATTCCAAGAGTATCTGCTCAGTTTTGGTTAAAATATGGTTTATTCTCTTTTATTTTTACTTTGAAGAGTTTTCTACAAACATGATTACTACTTTGAAAAGTCCAGCTGTGGCCTGGCATGGCAGCAAATGTCTGTACCAGCACTCGAGAGGCTGAGGCAGGAAGACTGCTGGGAGTTTGAGGCCAGCATGGACTATATAGGACCCTGTATCAAAAAAGAAAAAAGGAAGGGGCTGGGGACATAGCTCAGTGGAATAAGCGCCTGCCTAGCAAGCGCAGGGTCCTGAGTTCGATCCCCAGTACCGCCAAAAAAATAAAAAGAAAAAAAGAAAAAAGAAGACAAAAAACAAAAGTCCAGTTATGAAAGGGCGCTACACAAGAACTGAAAGTTGAAAAAACTAAGCAGTCCATGGGAACCATCTGTCAGGAAAAACAAACAAAATACAAAGTGTAGCAGAAACAGCTATTTTTCACATTTAATTACACTGTAGACTAAGCCCTAGAATTGAAACATTATCCATTATTCTCTGGAACCCATTAAATTTCTTCTTTAGTTTTTCACTCATTTTTCCTACTCTCCACTATCACTTTTTTTTTTTTAAGACAGGGTCTCAATGTGAAGTCCAGGCTGGTCTTGAACTTGCAGTGATCCACCTGCCTCAGCCTCCTGAGTGCTGGGATTACACACATGCTCCACCATGCCTGCCTCCACTATTACTTCTTTAGTTGAAGCTGTCATTGGCACTTGCGTGGCTTAATAAAAGTCATCATGTGGTTATGAGCAACTGTCTTCTCTCCATAATATACACTGTACTCCAAACAATCATATTTTTGAGGTAAATCAAATTGTATCATCTCTTTTTGTTTTGTTTTGTTTTTTTTGAGACAAGGTCTCTCTGTGTAATTCAGGCTGCCCTCAAATCTGCATCAATCTTCTAGCATCAACCTGCTGAGTGCAGGGACTATCTACAGGAGTGCGCTTCCACACCCCGCAACGCTTATCTTTCCTGAAAATGTCGTGTTCTTTCGCGGCTCATTGATTTGCTTTTTTTTTAGACTAACGTACAATTTTCTCACTTTTCTGTCTACTTTGAAAACAGGTAAGCCAGGCACAGTGGCACACACCACAATCCCAGTACTTTGGGAGACTGAGACAGAACAGTTGCCAAGAGGCAGGAGGGTCACTGCAAGTTTGAGGCCAGCCTGGACTATAGTGATTTCAAGGCCGGCCTGACCTGCACAGTGAGACCCTGTCTCAAAAAGGCAAAAGAGGGCTGGAGATATAGCTCAATGGCACAAGCGCATGCCTAGCAAGTGCAAGGTCCTGAGTTCAATTCCCAGTACCAAATAAATAAATATATATATGTAGTTGATAGGAGATAATATATAGCTCTGAAGCATACTGGGTCATAAGGAAGTCATATCAGAATTAAAAATTAGCTGTGATGATTTCATTTGTTTCTGTGTTTGTTTAAGGCTCACTATGTAAACCACAGGCTGGCCTTGAATTCATATGTAGCCCAGGCTGGCCTCAAACTCATGGTGATCCTCCTCCTGCCTCAGCCTTCCCAGTGCTGGTATTACAGCTGTGCACCACAATACCTGAGCCCTTTTTAAAATTTTTATTAGTACAAGCTCATAGTACATAATAGTAATATTCATCATGGGGAGTTGGTACACGTACAGAACATATTTTTATTTCTTTTACGTCCTCTTTCCCTCCCCGTGACAATTTCTTAATTTATTTGTTTGGGTTTTTTTTTCCTCTGTTGGGGATTAAAGCCATTGCCTTTGCATTGAGTTACATCCCCAGCCTCTTTAAAACTTTTATTTTGAGACAAGGTCTCACTAAGTTGCCTAGGTTGAGCTAAAACTTGGCAACTCTTCTTCCTTTTTTTTTTTTTAAGACAAGATTTCACTATGCAGTTCAGGTTGGCCTTGAAATCACTGTAGTCCAGGCTGGCCTCAAACTTGCAGTGATCCTCCTGCCTCTTGGCAACTCTTTTGTCTGTGTCTTGGTTATTCTTCTCTCGTTGCTGAGACAAAATATCCAACGCCAAAAATGAAGGAAGGGAAGGTTTATTTAGCTTACAGTTTGTGGAGGTTTCAGTCCATACTTGGCTGGTTCTGAGGCAGAGTGGCACATGGCAGAGGGCAAACTTGAGGGCAGCAGAGCACAGCAAAAACAACCAGCAGCCTCTTTCCTTCCCTTACATTGTAAACAGCCTACCCCCACCCAGGGGGCCTGTAGCTCTCACACAATCTCCATGCCCTCCTCTTCCACAGGCTCAGGATGTTTACAAAGTAAGCACCCTGGCTTCCTGCTGAATCACTCAGTTAAATCTCTGGACTCCCCAAGTTGACACAATGTATCAACTATAACAGTCTCAGTCTCCCAAAGTACTGGGATTGTAGGTGTGTGCCACCTTTCTGGCTTAAGTGTTTTCAAAGTAAACAGAAAACGCAGTGATCTTCCTGCCTCAGCCTCCCCAGTGCTAGAATTACAGGCAATGTCCCACCACACCCGGCCTCAAAATGACTTCTAATACTGTCTTAAATCAATTTTAATTAGAAGGGGAAGAGCTAGGTGTGGTGGCACATGCCTGTAATCCCAGCACTCAGGAGGCAGAGGCACAGTGAAGCAGGAGGGATCCTATGAGTTCCTGGCCAGCCTGGACTACATAGTGAAATCCTGTTAAAAGAAGGAAGGAGGGAAGCAGGGAAGGAGGGAAGGAGGGAGGGAGGGAGGGAACAAACGAGGGAGGGGAGGGAGGGGAAGGGAAGGGAAGAGAAGAGAAGGGAAGCACTACAGGAGTATACGTGTAATCTCAGCTATTCAGGACACTGAGGCAGAAGATTCAAGTGCAACAAGGCCAGGGTAGGTAACTTACAGAGAGAGACTGTCTCAAAATTTAAAAAAACTAGAGATTTAGTTAAATGATAGAATGGCCCAGGATTCAACCCCTAGTACCAGAAAGATAGAAAGAAAAAAGAAAGAGGACAGGAAACGGGGAGAAAATGACAGAAGGGTGAGACATAATTTGATGAGGAAAATTCAGGGTTTTTTGTTTTTTGTTAAGACAAGGTCTCACACTGTGTAGTTCAGGCTGGCCTTGAACTCACTATGAGCCCAGGTTGGCCTCGAACTCACAGCAATCCTCCCACCGCAGCCTCCCAAGTGCTGGGATTATAGGCATGTGCCACCACACCCTGTGAAAAACTAAGTTTTGTTTTTAAATGCTTCTTTTTTTTTTTTTTTTTTTTTGGCGGTACTGGGGATCGAACTCAGGACCCTGTGCTTGCTAGGCAAGCGCTTATTCCTCTGAGCTATATCCCCAGCCCTAAAAACTAAGTTTTGTTCTGCAGTACTGGGACTGACCTCAGGGGCTGTGCACTGAGCTACATTCCCAGTGCTTTTAAAAATATTTTTAAATTCTGATGCCAGATGTGGTGGTGCACACCTGTAATCTCAGCACTTGGGAGGCTAAGGCAGGAAGATCACCACAAAGTTGAAGCCAGCTTGGGCTACATAGTAAGTTCAAGGCCAGCCTGAACTACCATCACTAAATTGCTCAGGCTGGACTGAAATTTGTTATATTCCTGCTTCAGCCTTGTAGACTCCTTGAATTACAGAAGTGTGCCACCATGCTGAGTTGAGGATAATTCAGTTTTAATTCAATTCTCACCCAAAAAAAGTCTCAACTTGAAGTTTACTCTACCCAGTATAAAAGGAACCATACCTGTAGGATGACCAAAATCTCAGCATTGTTTTTCTCCAGGGCTATGTCAAAGGCCGACTTATCAAACTTGCTGAAAGCGTGGACATCAGCTCCATACTTGATGAGTAACTCAACAACATCCCGATGATGGTGCTCCGTGGCCCAATGCAAAGCTGTCATCTTCAGCATGTCCTTGGCATTCACGTCTGCACCATTCTGTCAGAGAAAAGCACTTCTTACACGGGCAGTGGCAACAGTGGCACAGGTGCAAGATCCCATCACCAAAATACACAGAATTTCCATAGCAATTCTACATATTTCAATGTAGATCACATCTAAGGAACATCAAAAGGAAAAACGTTTGTGAAATTCTCCTGAATGCTGAGAGACATGTTTTCAAAGAGTATGCCTTATAAGGATATCTCTGAGAAATTCTAACAAATGGGAGAGGAAGGAAAGAATAGATTTTTGCTGCATTTATTAACAGAGCTGAGCGCCTAAAAAATAGACCTACGAACAGGAACAGAGAACACCTGCAGAAAAAGAATGAAATCAATAAAATCTGTTTAGCATTTCAAACACTATGAAATAATCTCCTCAGAGCCGTGCTGACTCTTGAAAGGAGGCAGCGGTTAGTGACTCTGGACATCGCTCGCTGCCTCCACGTCCTCTTCCCAGCACACTATTGAAGGCAACAAGGAAGTGGGAGCGTTACTCCCACAGAGCCCTCCCGCCCCTGCTTTACCCTAACAAGCAGCTCCACAATGTGCACGTGTCCATCAGCCGCAGCCATATGCAGAGGGGTCCGATCCACTTTAGTGCGAGCATCCCTGCTGACGCCTGCACGAAGCAGCACTTCTGCAGTGGAGTAGTGACCATACTGGGCTGCAAGATGCAGCGGGGATGTTCCGAGCTGAGGGAAGATAACATTCATTGAACACCTGCTCTATGCAGAGCCCTGGGCCACTGCTAGAGAGACACGAACAAGTGATTCCTACAGCTCCTGTCCTGGGAGAGAGACTCTAATTGGTCCATGTGACTGAAAATGATTTCACTTAAAAATTAAAATACTAGAGCCAAGCATGTTGGTGCACGCCTGTAATCCTAGCCTCAAAGAAGCTGAGGTAGGAGGATCCAAGTTTGAGCCCAGGCTGGGCAACTGAGTGAGACTGTCTTAAAATTTAAACATGGTGTAGAAGTGTAGCTCAGTGTAAAGGCCCTGGGTTTAAAGCCAGTACCACAAAAAACAAGGAGCTGGAGAGGTATTTAAGTGCAAGGTCCTAAAAAAAAAAAAAAAGTGCAAGGACCTAAATTTAATCCCCCCCCCCAGAAAACTAATTGCCAGATAAGTTTATCACCATTTCAACAAATAATTATTAAGTATAGATTTATTGCATAAGATCCCTCAAAGAACATGATTTTATTTTATTTTATTATCTCTCTTTGTTTGTTTGTTTGTTTGCAGTACTGGGGATCGAACTCAGGACCCTGCGCTTGCTAGGCAAGCGCTTATTCCACTGAGCTATACCCCCAGCCCCTCTGTCTCTCTCTTTTTGAGACAAGGTTTCACCACACAGTTCGGGCTGGCCTCAAACTCATTTTGTAGCACCAGTTGACCTCAAACTTGCACTGACCCTCTTGCCTTGGCCTCCAGCAGGACACCATTTTAAATAGGGTTTTAAAGAAGACAAAGAAACTGAATCAAAAATAGCACTCTGAGAGTTAGGCATGGTGACACACACCTGTAATCCAAGGACTCAGGAGGCTGAGGTACGAAAATCGCTTCAAGTGTGAGACCAGCCCGGATTACATAGTGAGTTCAAAGCCAGCCTAGAATATACAGTGAGACCCTGTCTCAAAAAAAATCTGAGATTCAGAAGTAAGGGAAAGGAGTAAATAGGTCCTAATCCCAGCATTTAGGAGGCTGAGGCACCGTTACAGGCAGCTAAATTATTATTTTTTTTTTTGGCAGTACTGGGGATTGAACTCAGGACCCTGTGCTTGCCAGGCAGGTGCTTATTCCACTGAGCTATATCCCCAGCCCCCCCAGGCAGCTAAATTATGTGTTTTGTTTGTTTGTTTGTTTGTTTTTCTTTTTGAGACAGGTTTTCACTATGCATTTCAGGCTGGCCTTGAACTCACTTTGTAGCCCAGGATGTTCTTGAACTCTCAGCAATCCTCCTGCCTTCCTGCCTCAACTTCACAGGCATGCACTACCACACCAGGCTACAGGCAGCTAAATTAGATAGAAATTAATATACAGTCAGAGAGGGACTGGGCTTTCAAGGAAGTCAATGAAAAATAAAAATATCAGAATTGTGGCTGGAAGCACATCTTAAGGCCAGGCCTCAAGATAAAGATGCCTACATGCCTCTCTAAGGGCTAAGCAGTAACTTGGAATTATTCTGTAATTAGCACCACCCGGTCCAGGAAGTCCATCTGGACCAGGAAGTCCATCTGGATGATAGTTGCCCAGGTGGGTGACTAGAGCATCCAGACCCATCCCTTCCCTAAAACACCTTTGTTCTTTCCATGCACCCTGGCTACATGACTCGTTCCCTTATTGGGTCAGTACTAGGTAAGTGACCGTACTTAGAATCCTACAGGCTGATTACAGTTTGAGGCACATTGTGACTTTGGTAGACAAATTATCCCTGACAAAGGGGCTCCCACTTTCAGGACCTCTCCTGTGTCTCAGGAGCTATCTTTCAATAAACTTTTCTTACTTTTAACCTCCACTGTCCCTTCAAACTTATTTTTCGATATTCTGAGGGCAGGAACTCGTCACATCTGGCATCTAACAGATTGGGAATTACATTTCTCCCATATCAGCAGGAGGATTGCTGTAAATTCCAGGCTACCCTGGGCTAAAAGTAAGACCTTATCTTTTAAAAAAAAGGGTAGAGACTAGAAAGTTACATGGAGAATTTAAGGTACAAATTTGATTGATTAGAATAGATATTCTATTGTTTACTATTGCCAGAGTAAAGCGGAGCAAAAATACCAAAGAGATGAAGAGGCAGCAAGAATTTCGCAGTGATGCACGGACAGCAATAAACAAGCCTGCATCACTTGGTAAGAACCTTTCAAGAGTTACCCGTGGTATCCGCCTTGACAGAGATCTAATCTTTTCTTTGTATTATGTTCGCTATTTGAAGTCTGCTTAGTTTATTCTTTGACTTCCATATATTTAACCTCTGTGCCTGACTGGACTTAATTCGCATAGCTCTTTTCAGGTTTACTTATAGAAATGCTAACTGCATGGGGTTTCTTCGCTGCTTTTTTGTGAAGTGTTAAGAACCTGTTGGCCTCTGAATATATGAATTAATTACCCCACAAAAGAGGTCACTGTTCACTGAAATTGTTAAAATTAGTCAATGCTCACAATATCTGCAAATGCTAAAAGAGGCCACATTATAACTTCAACCTGGATCTTCTGAAACTCTCTGGTCTCCAAGTTAGCTGTGTAATTACCCGTTCCTCTTTCATGTCTTCCTAGAGTGGTAAATGAAATAAAAACCTACTCTTCTTTGAGAACCAGAACATATTAGAGAAAAAGAAACAATGAGTTTATTACCTTAGAAATGCACTTACTATGCTGATTTTGTTTAATTTCTGGATAACTACAAAGCCTAAAACCTAAGCACACTCCAGAGAGAATTAATCCTTCAGGAAATATTCTAAAAAAATTACAGAAAATTTAAAAAAAAATTTTTTTTTTTTTTTGCAGTACCAGGGATCCAACTCAGGACCTTGCGCTTGCCAGGCAGGCACCTATGCCACTGATCGATATCCCCAGCCCTAAAAAATACTTTCTAATTACTACCTATATATCCACAGGCAATTCTCAATTTAGAGAACTACATATTCAGGTGAGACAAACTCTTATAAAGAGAACAAGACAGAAAAGAGTATGAAGAAAAACCAATAATGCCCGTTTACCCCTTAAAAGGCTGGACAGCCAGGCGCAGTGGCCCACATCTGACTGAGGAGGTTGAGGCAGGAAAATCACTTTGAGTTTGAGGCCAGCCTGGGCTACATAGTGAACTCAAGGCCATCTGAACTACATAGTGAGATTCTTATTCCAAAAGCAAAACCAAACAAAAACTTGGAAGCTGGGTATGGTGGCACATATCAGTAATACCAGCATTCTGGGGGGCTAAAGCAGGAGAGTCACAAGTTCCAAGTCCAGCCTAAGCAATTTTGAAAGTTAGCCAGATCTTCTCTTAAAATAAATAATGGGCCAGGGCCATACGTAGCTCAGTGGTGGGCCTTGGGTTCCATCCCCAGTACCCTCACCCCTGAAAGAAAGGAAAAAGAAAGGAAAAGGGTGGAGCCAAGTGCAGCGACACAGCCACCATCCCAGCTACCTGGGAGATGGGCGTGAGGATCATAAGCTCAAGTCCAGATTGGAGTTTGCAAAACTCCGTCTCAAAAAATAAAAAGAGCTGGGGTTAGTTTAGAGATTCAGCACTAGCCTACCATGAACAATCCCCAGTACTGGGGGAAAAAAGAAAGAAAAGTAAAAGTAGAAGATTGATGACAACATACTTGGGAAATCACTGAGGCTTTTCTGCTTTTCCGCTGAACTTACCCAGTCAGTGGTGAACGGGGCACCATTTGCCACCAGTGTCCTCACTTCTTCATCTTGGCCTTTTCTTGCTGCTTCCAGCAACCTCTTCCCCAAGTCCACCAGAGACATCTTCATGCATAGGAACAGACGTTTCCAGGTGGCTAGGCAAACACAAGAAAAGCTGCCTGGGATATGTTTTTACTTCTTCTTTTTTTTTTTTTTTTTTTTTTGCGGTACTGGGGATCGAACTCAGGACCCTGCGCTTGCTAGGCAAGCGCTTATTCCACTGAGCTACATCCCCAGCCCTGGGATATGTTTTTAGAAGGCTCCTTGAACATGAATATATATACTTTTTTTGGGTATTAGGAATCGAACTCAGGACCTTGCACTTGCCAGGCTCGTGCTGCTGAGCTATGTCCCAGCACGAATATATATATGGCACAGCTCAAACAGACTAGATCATTCCTTTCTACCTTATCTAATAGTTAGGTACTTGGCAAAATTTCAGGTCCTAAATGACAGTTCCCTCCCTTTCAATCTCCAGAAAGTACTTTGGAAATATATGCAGTACATTACAGCTTTGTAGTGCAGGGAATCATTAAAATTGCGTTTCATCCACTTGAAATAACCAGTGAGGCTGGGAGTGGCACACAGAGCTGTAATCCCCGCACTCTGGAGCCTGGGCAATACAGTGAGTTCAAGGCCAGCTGCAAAGTAGACCCTGTCTCAAAACAAACCCTAAATAAATAAATAGAAAGAAATAAAAGAGAAGAAAAAAAGAAAGAAGAGAGAGGGATAAGAAAGGAAAGAAAGGCAGAAGTCTTCTTAGAAGATTGTGAAGAACCTCTAGTGAAAGTGTGGTGGTTAACTGTCATTGTCAACTTGAGGGGCCGGGGATACAGTTCAGCAGCACAGCACATGCCTGGCAAGTGCAAGATCCTGAGTTCAAGTCCCAGTTTAAGAAAAAAAAGTTAACTTGAATGGAAATGCTTAGTTGAATTTAGTCAGTATGGCTCTGGGCGTGGAAGACCCAGTTTAAGGACCATTGTTGGAAAGAAATGGTATAAAAGCATGTGGGAGGGAAGGGTTTCAGCTGAATTTCCTCTGAAGAGCTTCACTGTGGTTGACTTTTCTGGGAGGAGCTCCAGCGTTTGCCTTCACCTTAGGCATAGTCTCCTGGCTTTGGATGCTGATTCTTCAGCCTCCAGCACTGCCTTTGGGCCTGCCAAAGCAGACTCTAGCTTGTAGCCTGTTTGACCCCCTGGTGCAGAGCCCTGGGTCTTTCAAGTGAATCCTTCCGCCTCCTGCTGAGGGCTCATGTGGGACATTGCCTTGGGCTTCAGGCCTTCAGCTGGATCCTTTGGATCTCTAGCCTGGTGTCTTGGTTACTTTTCTCTGGTTGCTCAGACAAGATACCTGACACCCAAAATTAAGGAAGGAAAGGTTTATTTAGCTCATAGTTTGTGGAGGTTTCAGTACAGACTTTGCCAGCTCCAAGGCAGGGCAGCACATGGCAGAGGGCAACAGTTCATGATGGCAGAAAATAGCAAAAGCAGTAAAAGCAAAACAGGGGAGGGAGGACAAACCTCTTTTCCTCCTTCATATTGTAAGCAGCCTACCCCAACCCTGGGGGTCTGTAGCACTCACATAATCTCCATGCCCTCCTCTTGCACAGGCTCAGGATGAATACAAAGTAAGGACCCTGGCCCTGTGCTCAGTCACTTAGGTAACCTACTAAACTTCTCACAATAGCTGGGCATGGCATGATGGCGCATGCTTGTAATCCCAGCACTCGGGAGGCTGAGGCAGGAGGATCATCACAAGTTCGAGACCAGCCTGGGCTACAAAGTGAGCTCAAGGCCAACCTTGAACAAAGTGAGACCCTCTCTCAAAAAAGACAAAAAAAAAAAAAAAACCCAAAAACTTCTCACACTGACACAATGAACAACATCCCAGAGCGGGAAGGGTATGTCCTTTTCACCCCAGGATGCAGAACTGCTGGGTCACTCAGCCAAACCTCTAGACTCCCCAGGTTGACACAATGATCAAACGTAATACCTGGACAGATCTTCACCACTGTTCTATATTTGACTCTCTGGGAGGCTACTGTAAGCCAATCAAGTAAATTTTTTTTTTCAGTCAAGTAAATTTGTGTCCCTGATTAAATCTGATTCAGAGTATGTGCAGTCTTTTGAGTGGCCATGCCCTATCCCTGCAAGCTTTCGTGAGCACTAACACAGGAAGTAGTCAGTCATTAACAATACAAGGAAGTTATTTTTCTTCTCATAGAAGTGACAGGTTCAACACACAACACAACCCACATCATGTACCACATACCTACTGGAATGAGTACGTTATTTTTAAATGAATGCACCACATACTAGAGATGTAGAAAAAACTGGGTTATTCGTAAATTGCTAAGCAGTAATGCAGTAGGGTACAGCCGCACTAGAAAGTATTTCAGCAGTTTATCTTTTTGTGTGTGTGATACTGGTGACAGAACCCAGAGCCTCACACTGAGCTGCATTAACATTCTGTGACTGTAATGAGATAGAGCCCCATTCTATAACCTGTTATGTCTACCCTGTGAACTACGCTTTCTGTTGATTTTTAAACGATCTGGTTATCACAACAAGATCTTTTATTTTTAAAAATGCCCTTTTGCTAGGGATCTAGCTCAGTGGCATAAGCACCTGACTGGTAAGCGCAAGGTCCTGAGTTCGATTCCCGGTACCGCCAAAAAATACATAAAAATGCCCTTTTTAGTTGAGTGTGGTGGTGCACATCTATAATACCAGCACTAGGAGGGCTGAGGCAGAAGGATTGGGCCAAATCCAAGGTCAGCCTGGGCTACATAGTGAGTTTGTTTGTTTGTTTATTTATTTAGGTATTGGGGATCGAACTCAGGCACCTGCGCTTGCCAGGCAGGTGCCTGTGCCACTGAACTATGGCCCCGGCTCTACATAGTGAGTTTAAAGCTAGTTTGAACTACAGAATATAGCAAGACCCTGTCTCTAAAAGATAAAAAGAGTTGGGTGTGGTGGTATGCACCTGTAATCCCAACACTGAGGAGGTTGAGATGAGAGAATCACTGCAAATTTGAGGTCAGCCTAAGCTACATAATGAACTTAAGGCCAGCCTGAACTGCATAGTGAGATCCTGTCTCAAACAAAAAAGACAATAAAAACCAAAAGCATGCCCTTTTATCAGGAAGTTACACTGTCTGTCAAGTCCATCTGCACAAGGGCCCAGGAACTGGCC
Organism: Dinomys branickii; assembly: GCA_004027595.1. Classification (NCBI taxonomy): domain Eukaryota; kingdom Metazoa; phylum Chordata; class Mammalia; order Rodentia; family Dinomyidae; genus Dinomys; species Dinomys branickii. Next base: position 134,273 of record PVLD010003004.1, read on the forward strand.
ATAAGAACCCAGGGTCAAGGATGTTGAAGGCAACCTATCCTATTGCCCCAGCATTGTCTTCCTGTCCCCAGTACGGATGAGTGGCAGGAAGCACCTCTTCTGTTCCAATGGGAGTTGCATCCTTTGGAGCCACGGCTCTCTGCATCTTAAGAAGAGGAGATACAGTCAAGCACATTTCTACCAACTCCACCACAGGATATATAAAGAACAGGGCCAGGCATGGTGGTGCATGCTTGTAATCCTAGAAACTGGGAGGCTGAGGCAAAGGACTGCAAACTTGTCTTTTGGGTTATTTTATTATTTTGTTTTTTTGAGACAGGGTTTAACTATGTAGTTTAGATGGCCTTGAACTCACTATGTAGCACAGGCTGGCCATCTTCCTGCTTCAGTCTCCCAAGTGCTACGATTATAGGCATGTGATACTACACCCAGTTAGAATCAAAATTTTGAGCCCAGCCTGGGAAACATCAATTTATTTTATTTATTTTTTGGAAACATCAATTTAGTTAAGACTCTGTTTAAAATTAAAAAGGGGGCACTTCTGGGAAGATGGCAGAGTGGTAAACAACAAAGAAACAGCCTCTCTCAGATTTGGTGTCTAGACATTGTATTATACAAACATGAAGAGGAGGGAAGTGGGCCTTTGAGACACAGGGAGGCTGTAAAGAAAGACTTGAAGCCCACATGAAAATCAAAGAGAGAGACTTTTTGCAGAAGAAGATGGCAAATGCTACTTTCTCCCTGAGCCCTGACTCACTTTATGGGAGGGCAGCTCAAACCTGCACACGGTGACTACTGCCAACCCCTAGTGACTCCAAAGGCCTCCAGAGAAACGCACTGGTGGAACACAGCAGTAGAAGCAGTGGACTGCAGTGGCTATTGAGTTGTTCTGGTTCAGATGTCCACCAGGAGAGGGCAACTGACCAGTAGGCATCTTCGAGAGGGCCCAACTGAGCTCAAAACTCAAAGCAGCAACAAGGTGGCTCCATCTAGCAGCTCCCAGTATCAGGGTGAGATGGAACCAAATTCCAGTCAGCAGGAGGTCAAGGAGTCCAGCTCAAACTGGCAGGAAAACGAGTTTAAGCTGGTAGGAGGCATCTGGAGTGTCAAGGCTCAACAAATTGGGTTCCAGCCTCCCACTCTGTCTACCAGTGACAGAAAGACACGCCTTTAGTGGGTATTTTTCTTCTTTCTTCCTTTTGTTTTGTTTGATTGTTTGTGCTTGTTTTTATGAGTGTGAACACTGTTTCTAGGGTTTTTGTTGTCTTGTTCTAGCCTTATTTTTATTTCTTCCTTCTCTCTTTCCCTCCTATCTTCTTCACCAGTTTCCAAAAGTTTGCATAATCTTGTTTTATCCTCAGATTTGCTTCTAATCTCTTCCTCTTCTTCTAATTATCTATTTTTCCTCCTAACTCCTTTAAATTTTCTCCCCTAAGGGTGAAAGCACCATACCAAGGGCATATTTACTGTATGTAACTTTATGATTTGATTTAGATTTTTTGTTATATAACCACAAATCTCGTTCATACATTTAAAGGTGGCAAATTAATAGTTACCACAGTTTGTTGTTTTCTAGGTTGTGTTTCATGTTATTGTTATTGCTGATTGCACTACTTTAGCCAAGGTGACATAATTGTTCTAATCAGTTGTTTTTCCTGCTATGCCAAGACTGAGACTGCCTTAGGGTCATAAAAAATACTGTAGGCTAGTGCCAAGGAACCAGGGGCTAACATCAGGTATTTAGCTCAGCAGCACAGCACCTGCCTGGCAAGTGTGAGGCCCTGGGTTTAATTTCTTGTACAAAAAAAAAAGAACCAGGGGCTAGGTCAAAAAGGCAGGAACTTCTCATCCTCAATAAATTGAAGAGGTAGGATCTTGCAACAGAATCAAACTCTGAAAGCCAGCTACACTTAGAAGATATCTCTGAGAAGTAGTTGTTTCCTAAGCTTTCAAAATATTAGCAATAAAGCTACTTGCCATAGGCAGTTTACAAGGAACAACCCAGTAATGAAACTAAAATAAAAATAGAAAATGAGAAGACATTTAGGCAAGATGCAACACTTCCCCCCCAAAAAAAGATGCAACCCCAGACTTCCAGCTCACCAAAGGCAAAAATGGGGAAATGAAGTGGAACAATCCAAAACCCACCCACCTGGACTCTGAAGCGGTAACACCAGAAGTAACAAAGCTGATGAACAAGGCTCCAGAAAAAGTCAAATCAGAAATAATTTATCAGATAACCACAAAGGTGGTGACCATAGTGAAAGACATGGTTAGTGACTCTACAGCAGACAGAGATTAAAAAAAAGAGATGGGGGCCAGGGATATAGCTCATTGGTATAGCACCTGCCTGGCAAGCACAAGGTCCTGAGTTCAATTTCCAATACCCCCACACACAATCAAGGCGCTTAGGAAAATGATGGAAACCATGAAAGCCCAACATAGGAAAGAAATGGGACCGATGAAACAGATTCAAACAGATATCTAGGCGATTAAGATTTCCATTCAAAGCATATGCTGCAGAATGAGCTAATGTGAGGACAGAATATCAGATCTAGACGAAAGGATTGTGGTTAGCAATCACTAGAAGATTTCCTTTTTTATTTTTATTTTTTGTCTTTTTTTGAGACAGGGTCTCACTATGCAGTTCAGGCTGGTCTTCAACTCACTTTGTAGCCCAGGTTGGCCTCAAACTCACAATAATCCTCCTACCTCAGCCTCCCAAGTGCTGGGATTACAGGTGTGCACCACTACACCACGCTAAAAGATTTCTTAAAAATAGCAAGGAACCACACACACACACACAAAAAACAGCTGCTAGGTGATGGAAAGAAAAATAACTTAAGATTGAGCACAGTCAATGAAAAAGGAGAAGATAGCATAAATGATATTAAAAAACCTGTTTATAGAAGAAATGGCAGAAAACTTCCTGAACGGAAAAAGAATGTGACATACAGCAAGTAAGGCATATAGAACTCCAATTAACTACAACAACAACAAAAAAATCTATGCCAAGGCATATAGTAGTTAAGATTCCAGAAATCTGAGGATATAACTCAGTGGCACAAGTGCCTGCCTGACAAGCGCAAGGTCCTAAGTTCAATTCCTGGTACCAAAAAAAAAAAAAGATTCTAGAAATCCAACACAAGAACAGAATATTAAAAGCTGTTAGGGTAGGGCCAAGGATATAGCTCAGTGGCATAAATGCCTGCCTGGCAAGCACAAGGTTCTAAGTTTGATTCCTGGTACTAGAAAAAAAAATTTAAATAAAAGCTGTTAGGGCCAAGAAATAAATCACCTATAACGGAAAGCCCATCAGAATCACAGCAGACTTCTCAACACGAACTCAAATTGAGAAAGTTTGGAGTGAAGTATTTCAAGCCTGAAAAGAAAGCAACCTCCAACCCAGACTGATGTATCCTGCAAAACTATCTTTCAAAATTGATAAGAAGCAGGGTGTGCTAGTAATAAAGCACTTGAGAGGCCAAGGCAGAAGGATTATTGTGAGTTCGAGGCCAGCCTAGGCTACAAAATGAGTTCAAGGATAGTCCACACTACATAGTGAGACCCTGTCTCAAACAAACAAAACAAAACTGATGGAGAAAGGCCAGCCTGCACTACATAGTAAGACCCTGTCTTAAAAAAAAAAAAAAATTGAGGAAGAAATAAGATGTACTTCCATAACAAAGAATGCCGGAAAAAAATTAACGACTACCAAGCCAGCACTCTAAAGTGTTCTTTCTTTTCTTTCTTCTTTTCCTTCCTTCTTTCTTCCTTTTCTTTCTTTCCTTCTTTCCTTCCTTCCCTCCCTCCTTCCCTCCCTCCTTCCCTTCCTTCTTCCCCTCCCTTTCCTTTCTTCCTTTCTTCTTTCTTTCTTTTGTTCATTCTTTCTCTCTCTCTCTCTCTCTCTCTCTCTCTTTCTCTCTTTCTTTCTTTTTGGTACTATGAATTGAATTCAGGACCTCGTACTTGCCAAGCAGGCACTTGCACCGCTGAGCTAGATCCCCAGCTCCTCTAAAATGTTCTGAAGGACATTCTAGAGAGAAATAAGGAGGATTACAATCCTAACAGAATGAATCCATCAACCCTAACAGAATGAATTCACCAGGCAGAAGCAATTTAATACACGGGGAAAGAGGGAACTGACATTAGGAAAATAATATGACAAGGGTAATCAATACATATCAGTTATAACCAACAGTGTTAGTGGTCTCAATTCACCAATCAAAAGAAACGGACTGGCAGAATGGATCAAAAAGCAAGATCCAAGAACATGCTGTATACAAGAAACACAACTCAAAAAGAAATTCATGCTGGCCATGGTGGCACATGCCTGTAATCCCAGCACTTGGGAGGCTGAGACAGGAGGGTTGCCTCAAGTTCAAGACAGTGGGATACACTGAGTTCAAGGCCAACCTGAATTACATAAGTGAGATCCTGTCTCAAAAAAAAAATTCATACAATTAAAATCAAAGAATGGAAAACAATATTCTATGTGACAGGAACACATAAAAAAAACCCAGTAGTAGGTATTCTATTTGAAGACAAAGTGAGTTTTAAGCCAAGACTGATTAGAGAGACAAAGAAGATCACCATACCCTTGTAAAGGGAACAATCCAAAAGAAGACAATAATCACATATTTATATGCATCACATAGCCACATACCCAACTATATAAAACAAATATTAGTGGACATGAAAAATCAAATAAGCACTAATACAATTGTAATGGGGAACCTTAATACCCTACTGTCAGAGACAGATCAACTAGACAAAAAAAAATAACAAAGAAATATCAGCACTGAACCAAACTTTTTTTTTCCCTTTGTCTTTTTGAGAGGGAGTCCTGCTATGCAGTTCAGGCTGGCCTTGAACTAACTTTGTAGCCCAGGCTGGCCTCAAACTCATGGTGATCCTCCGATCTCAGCCTCCCAAGTGCTGGGATTACAGGCGTGTATCACCATGCCCAGGTGAACCAAACTTTTAAACAGATGGACTTAGTGGATGTCTACAGAGTATTTCACCCCACATCAGAATATACATTCTTCTCAGCTACACAGGACATTCTCCAAAACAGACCACATACTAGCTCATACAGTATGCATAAGTAAATGCAAAGGAATTGAAATTATTCCATGCATATTACCAGACTGTAGTACAGTGAACTTGGAAATCAATGGCAAAAGGAATCACAAGAGGGCTGGGGATATAGCTCAGTGGCATAAGCTCCTGCCTGGCAAGTGCAAGGTCCTGAGTTTGACTCCCTGGTACCGCAAAAAATTTAAAAAATTAAAAAAAGAAAAACCACAAGAAGTTCATAAACAAATGAAAATTAAGCTGCGCATGGTGGCACATGTCTATAATCTTAGCACTTGGGAGGCTGAGGCAGGAGAATCATTGTGAGTTCAAGAACAGCCTGGGCTACAAAGTAAACTCAAGGCCAGCCTGAACTTCAGAGTGAGACCCTGTCTCAAAAAGACAAAAATAAATAAATAAATAAATAAAAAATCCTCCTAAACAACTGAGTCACAGATAAAATTAAAGAAGATATTAGACGGTTTCTACAGAGAAATGATATTTTCAATACAACATAATGGAACCTATGGGATGCAATGAAAGCAGTCTTATGAGGGAAATTTACAGCATTGAATACCCATATCAGAAAAACCTCAAATTAACAACCTTATGTTGAACCTCAAGCTTCTATAAAAACGAAAGCAAGTCAAGCCCAAAGCTTGTATGAGGGAGGAAATTATAATGATCAGAGCAGAAATTAATGCAGTGGACACTAAGAAAACAATACAATGAATCCAAGAGTTAGTTCTCTGAAAGAATAAGTGAAATTGAGAAACCCTTAGCCAACCTTATCAAAAAAAGACTGAAATCCATGCAACTTTTTTGCTTTTTTTTTGAGACAGGGTCTCACTATGCAGTTCAGGCTGGTCTTAAGCTCACTTTGGATCCCAAACTGGTCTCAAACTCGCAGCAATTCTCCTGCCTCAGCCTCCTGAGTGCTGGGATTACAGGCGTGCACCACCCCGCCCAGCTTGCAATTAGGAATAAAAAGGGTGAAATCACAAATAGAGCCTGCAGAAAATCCAGAAGATCATCAATATCTACTTTGAGAATCTGTATTCTAATAAGAAGGAAAACACAAACGGACAGATTCCTAGATACACAAGAATGCCAGAGTTGAATCAAGAACATATAAAAATTCTAAACAGGGTTAGGGATATATCTTAAGCATGTGCCTAGCAAGTGCAAGGCCCTGAGTTTGATTCCTGGTACAAAATAAAAAAAAAATCTAAATAAACTAATATCAGCCAATGAAATTTAAGATGTAATTTTAAAACCTACCAACAAAGAAAAGCCCAGGTCCTGATGGATTCATTACTGAATTCTACAAGAACTTGGTTGGGCATAGTGGTACACGCCTATAATTCCAGCACTTGGGAGACTGAGGCAGGAGGATTGCTCCGAGTCTGAGGCCAGTTTGGGCTACATAGCGAGACTGTTTTTAAACAACCAAACAAAAACAACAACAACAAAATAATTTAGACAAGGCCTAATGCTGCTGCTTCTCACACTCTTGAATGAAATAGAAAGGGAAGCAATATTCCCAAATTCATTCCTGGAAGTAAGCATTACCCTCACACCAAAACCAGAGAAGAAGCATGACGTGGTGGCACATGCCTGTAATCTCAGCACTCGGGAGGCTGAGGTAGGAGGATCGCTGTAAGTTCGAGGCCAGCTTGGGCTATAAAGTGAGTTCAAGGCCAGCCTGAACTGCACAGTGAAACCCTGTTTCAAAAATACAGAAAAAAAAAAAAAAGAGAGAGAGAGAGAAGGATGCAACCAAAAAAGAAAAGCATAGGCCAATCTCCCTAATGTACACAGACATTGGAGCTGGGAATATAGCTCAGTGGAATAAGCGCCTGCCTAGCAAGCGCAGGGTCCTGAGTTCAATCCCCAGTACCGCAAAAAAAAAAAAAAAAAAATGTACACAGACACAAAGATCTTCAACAAGATATTAGCAAACAATTCAGCAAACCATCAAGATTACACACCATGACAAAGTAGGAGTCATCCCAGGGATGCCAGGATGGTTAAACATAAGCAAATCAGTAACTGTAATATACCATATCAACAGAGCTAAGGACAAAAATGATGATCAGGCCAGGGATATAGCTCAGCGGCCCAAGCACCTGCCTGGTAAACGTAAGGTCCTGAGTTTGATTCCCATACCAAAAAAAACCCCACCCCAAAACAAAACATGAAAAACTACAAGATCATCTCAATAGATGCAGAAAAAGCCTTTGACAAAGTCCAATATCCATTCATGATAATAACCTTGCATAAAATTGGAATAGGTGGTTTTTATCTCAATCTGATAAAAGCCACCTATGACAAACCAACAGCCAACATCATACGAAATGTACAAAAACTGAAAGCTTTCACTCTAAAATCAGGAATAAGACAAGGGTGCCCACTCACCACTCTTAATCAATATAGCTCTTGCATTCTTTTTTTTTTTTTTTTTTTTTGCGGTACTGGGGATCGAACTCAGGACCCTGCACTTGCTAGGCAGGCGCTTATTCCACTGAGCTATATCCCCAGCCTAATCAATATAGTTCTTAAAACATTAGCAAGAACAATTAGACAAGAGAAAGGAAAAAGTTAAATTGTCATTATTTATGGATAACATGATATTCTCCGTAGAAGAACCCAAAAATTCCACCAAAAGACTCCTAGATTTAAATTCAGTAGTGTAGCTGGATACAAAGTCAACACTCAAAAATCAATAGCCTTCCTGTACACAAATAAACTCACTGAGAGAAATTAAGAGAAACAACACTTTTTATAATAGCATCCGAAAGAATGAAATACCTAGGAATCAAACTAACAAAGGAAATAAAGACCTTTTCATTGAAAACTATAATACTCTGAAAAAAGAGATTGAAAAGGATATCAGAAAATGGAGCCTGCTGCTGGGCCATCTGACAGACCGACATGGCAGTTTTCTCATGAGCCCATCTAATACCTCCCCCACCCCCACGCTCACCCTCACCCCACCCCACCCCACAGCACAACATCAGGGTGGCCTACTGGTGACAGGCTGGACTCAGCTACATTCGATACTCCCAGATATGTGCAAAAGCAGTGAGGGATGCCCTGAAGACAGAATTCAAAGAACAGGCAGAGAAGACTTGGCAGCAGCATAAAAACTGTGAAAGTGAAAAAAGAATACTCAACCTTGACTAGAGCTTGAAATGCTACATTTTCACCTGGAAGATATATGGGCACATGTTATTGCAGATTGTAATCAGTGTCAGTTTGTGAGAGGAAAAATACCTATCTTATTCATAAATTAATGATACCAATAAACTGATGTATGGTTCACTATTTAAAACAAAAGAAAATGAAAAGATATTCCTTGTTCTTGGATAGGAAGATAGGAAGAACCAATAGCTGGGCGTGGTGGCACACCTCTATAATCCCGGCACTCAGGAGGCTGAGCAGGAGGATCGCTGGGAGTTCAAGGGTAACCTGGACTACAAAGTGAGCTCCAGGCCCGCTTGAACAGCATAGTGAGACTCTGTCTCAAAAAGACCAAAAAAAAATAGAAGAGCTAATATAGTGAAAATGGTCATACTTCCAAACTTGTTATTAACATTTAATGCAATCCCTATCAAAATACCAGTAGCATATCTCACAGAATTAGAGAAAACAATCCTAAAATTCATTTGGAACCAGAAGAGACCTGTAATAGCAAAGGCAATTTCTGGGCAACAAAGGCAAGACAGGGGGCATCACAATCCCTCACTAGAAATTATTCTACCAACCTACATGATTAAAAAAAAAAAAAAACACACACAAAAATAACAGCATGTACTGGCAAAAAAACAGATGTGATGATCAACAGAAGAGATTAGAAGATGCAGAAACAACTCTAAACATAGCCACCTTATCTTTTTTTGATCCTGGGGACCTTGCGTTTGCCAGGCAGGCACTTGTGCTGCTGAGCTATATTCCCAGCCCCCACCTTATCTTTGACAAAGGAGCCAAACACCTTCATTGGAAGAAAAACAGCCTCTTTAATAAATGGTGCTGGAAAAACTGGCTTTCCACATGCCAAAGATTAAAACTAGTCCCATATCTTTCACTATGCACTGAACTAAAATCAAAATAGATCAAAGATCTAAATATTAAAACAGAAACACTAAATCTGCTGGGAGATAGAATAGGTAGAACTCTTAAACACATTGATACAGGCAAAGACTTCATGAACAAATCCCCAACCCCACAGGAAGCATCACAATCAACAGCTGGGATCTCACCTTGTTTTTGCAGCCAGGCATGGTGGTGCGTCCCTGTAATTCCAGCACTTGGGAGGGTGATGCAGAAGGACTGCTGTAACTTTTGAGGCCAGCCCAGGCTACAAAGCCAGGTCGGACAACACAGTGAGACTGCTCAATTCCGCCCCCCCCGCACCAAAAGAAAAAAGCTAAACTAAAGGAGGTTTCCAGAAAGACAACCTACATTGTAAGAAAAAAAATTTGCTAGCTGTTTCTCAGACAAAGGACTAATATCTAGAGTATATATGTTATTTGTGTGTGTGTGTGTGTGTGCGTGTGTGTACCAGAAATCGAACTCAGGACCTCACGCTTGCCAGACAGGCACTGTGCCACTGAGCTATATCTCCAACCTTATCTAGAATATATATACTCAAAAAAATCAGATCCTCAAAATTTAAAGACCCAAAAATGGGCATCCAAAATAGATAGACACTTCCCAGATGAAGAAGTAGAAACATCTAATAAATACAGGAAAAATATTTCAACATCACTGGTCATTTGAGAGATGCAAACTAAAACAACACTGAGATTCTATCTCACTCCAGAAAAAATGGTTATTACCAAGAAATCAACCAAAAACAAAGATGGTGGGACTGTGGGGAAAAACATATCCTTTTCTTTTGGTGGGAGTGTAGACTGGTGCAACCACTGTGGAAATCCATGTGGAGATTCTTCAAAAAACTAAAACTAGCCAGTGACATAGCTTAGCAGCACAGCACCTGCCTGACAAGTGCAAGGTCCTGCATTCAATTTCCCATAAAAAAAAAAAAAAAAAGAAACTAAAACTAGAGGTTTCATCTGACCCAGCTATTCCCCTCTTTAGTATCTTTCTGAAAAAATTCAAAGTATCATACCACAATGATATATGCACACCCATGTTTATAGCATAGTTTTTAACAGCTTCTTGGAAACAGCCCAAATACCCATCAACCAATGAATGGATAAAGAAGATGTGTTTTTTTTTTAATATGATGGAGTGCTAGTTTGCCATAAAGAAGGATAAGCTTGAGACTTTTCAAGCTATAGGGATGCACCTTGAGATCATATTCTTAAGTGAAATAAATCAGACATACATATTTAAATACTACATTGTTTCTCTGGTGTGTAAAACTAAAAGTGTAAATAAGGACCAAAATGTAGACTAGATATTGAGAAATGGGGAGAAAATGTTCAAATGAGAAGGTGAAGAATAGAGGGGGGGAAAGGAAAAGAAAAAAGAGAATAGAAGAAAAATGGAAACAAAGCTTTTGTAAATAAAAGCCAAGTGTGGTGGCAATGCCTGTAATCCCAGCTCTGAGGAGGCTGAGGCAGGACTGCTGGGAGTTCAAGGCTAGCCTAGGCTACATAATCAGTTCGACACCAGCCTAGGTGACCTAATGAGTTCAAGACCAGCCTGAACTCAGGGTAGGAGGATTGCCCTAAATTGAAGGCCAGCCTCCCAGCAATTGGGAGGCTGAGGCAGAAGAATCATTGCACTCAGGAGGCTGAGGCAAGATCTGATGATGATCTGGCTTCAACATCTATCATCTCATAGATCACAAGGGTCAATCGGGCTGATCTGGCTGTCTGAGCAGGTGTCCCAGTTTGAGACCAGCCTGAGTTACAAAGTGAGCTCAAGGCCAGCCTGAATTGCATAGCGAGACCCTGCCTCAAAAACAAAACAACCACAAAAAACAAAAACATGATAATGGGAAAGAATGACCTATAGAGGGTTGCTCAGAAATGCTGGATCAAAACAGGATTAATCTATCCTAGTAAAATTTTAGCTGTAGTCTCTACTATACATTCTCTCTCTCAAACTCTCTCAGTTGAAGGTCTGGGTATCTGAAGGAATCTGACAGCAACCACCCTACTCAGTGACCCCCTCCAAACCCCCCTCCCAGCACAGCTGCCCCCAGGACTCACAGCACTAGCAGCCCTGCTACCAAGAGTACCCACTATTCCCTGCACTTTCCCGAGTCCTGGCCTTGGCAACTAATATGGCTCCTGTTCTCTGAAGCCTTGGTCTTAGCCACAATCTCCCATCACTGAACTCTCCCCTTCAAAAGACCGCGCCACCTGTGGGAGGGCCCTGGTCTCTAGTGCCAGAGTGGCCCCTCGCAGGGTTGTTGTGAAATAAACCTATCCTGTTGAGCTTGCACCTGTTTCTTTTCCTTTTTCCTAACACTATTTGCATAGGGAGAAATTTGGTTTGTTTCAAATTCCTGGAAAGCTATTACTTCTAGAACGTTAGATCTTTTAAATAAGGTGGTTTTTGTTTTGTTTTGAAACAAGGTCTCACTATGTAGTTCATGCTGGCCTCAAATTCAGGGCAATCCTGCCTCAGCCTCCCACTGGGATTACAGGAGGGCATCACCATGCCTGGGTAAAGTAAAATTATTTTTATCCCACTGTAACTGGTGTCTTCAGTGGGTGAACCCTTGTAAAAAATTTTTTTTCCTTTCCATGTTGGGGACTGAACCCAGAGGCACCACAGCAGTGAGCCACAGCCTTCACACACCCCCACCCCACCCCCATTCAGTACTGATCTTTTCTCTGAGCTACATCTCTAGCCTTATCAGGGTCTGAACCTACAGCCTTTGCATTTAGCTACATGTCCACCCCTTTTTATCTTATTTATTTTGTTATTTTTATCCTTTTGGTTTTTGAGACAGGGTCTCGCTATGTAGCCCAGGGAGCCTCCTATTCATGCAATCTCTCTGCTTCAGCCTCCTTGACAGCTTCTTTAGAGGCTAAGTGAGGAAACAGTCTTCTCTATCCGGAGCGGAGCAGTTGACCTCTTTCATCCAGCACACAGCCTCAGGAGGGAGGCACATGGAGCTGTGGGGGCAAGGGGACACTGCCCAGACAGCCAGGTCAGCCGAAGTAGTCCCGGCATTGAGATGATAGATGTTGAAACCAGATCACCATCATACCTTGCCTCAGCCTCCTGAATGCTGGGATTACGGGCATACAGAATCAGATCCAGCACAACTCTTTTTATTTTTATTTTTGACACAGGGTCTCAGGATCCTACTGCCTCCACCTTTGGAGCAGCCAATTTTTCCACTGCAGTTTACCTTTAAATATACATTTATCATTTTTCTTTAATCACATTGTGCATCAGGCACCTACCATTAAATGGCAACTGACTGTAATACATCATCTCATTCTTCAAACAAGCCACGAAAAATCTTATTTCTTACTATACAGAGATAAGTAAGCTTTGGATTTAGAACATAAACAGTATGCTACATTCATCATTCTGATGTTAAAAAAAAACCTCCTAAAAGGTGCCCGAGGCTCTTTTCTCCTCTTACCCTCACTCTTTTGAGTTAACCTGAGGTATCTATCTCAAGTAAAATTTATTTATTTATTTATTTATTTAGGTTTTTTGAGATAGGGATTTGAGATGTAGTACAGGCTGGCCTTGAACTCACTATGTAGCTGAAGCTGGCCTCGAATTCACAGAGCTTCTCCTGCCTCAGCCTCCTAAGAGGTTGGGTTACAGGCATGTGATGCTAAGCATGGTTTAAAGGTAATATATTTTTTACAATAACCACATTTTGGGAGAACTCATGCGACTCTCCCAGCACCCTATGAATTCTAACCTGTTTACTAACAACAAAGGAAAAACATTTTTCCTTACTGAAGGTACCTCACTTTCCTCACGTAAAGTGAGAAGAGAAATCTGGTCTAAACTGTCTCCCAGAACATCCTCACCCTCCACCGGGGTTAAACCCTGGTCCACACATCTGATAGTCCCACCTCTGAGCTCTCCATCTCCTGGATGATAGATGTTAAATCCTCCTAGAATTTTGAAGATGAATAAATGAAAACAGTACTAACTTTCCCTCCCTGATAAAAACACAAGAACTCTCAATAAGTGTGTTTCAACAACCATGCAATGCTTGAGCTCTTCAAAATAAAGTCCTCTGTTATCCAGGAATACTTTTGTTTATGTACAAATTTGGGTGGGGCAGTTCTCTCAGTTATCAAAGCAAGTATGAAAATAGATGATGCCTGGAGTGGTAATGCACACCTATAATCCCAGCACTCGGGAGGCTGAGGCAGGAGGTTCGTTTTGAGTTGGGGGCCAGCCTGGGCTAAAAAGTGAGCTCAAGGCCAGCCTGAACTGCATTGGGAGACCCTGTCTCAAAAAGACCCCACCCCCCAAAAAAAAACCAAAACAGATACTTAAAAACATCTCAACTTCACGCTGAAAATATGGCCAAATAGTTAAATTGCTGAAGGTACGTCACAGAACCCCCTTTTCCAACGGACGGAGCGGGGGAGAGAGCGCTAACTGCAAAGCACTCTTAGGAGAGGGGGAAGAGAAAAGGGACTGACGGCTAAAAGAAATGTGCGAGAACAGAAGAAAGCTAACAAGAAGGAAAACAGCAACCAAACAAGAGAACCCATGGCCGTCAATCATTTCTTTCTGTATGTCACACCTCGCCCCCGGGGGGCCAGCTGTGCAAACAACTGTGCAGTCCTTGCCACTCTAGTTCAGTTTACAGAATCTTTATTACTGGACTTCGAGAAGTTTTTTTCTTTCGGCGGCACCAGGGATCGGGGATCGAACTCAGGACCTTGCGCTTGCCTAGAGGGGGCTTATTCCACTGAGCTAGATCCCCAGCCCCCTGCACTCAGAGAATTGAGGCCCCGTTTCCTTCCATCACCTAATCCCCAGTTCCATCCCTGTTCCTCAGGGAGCCCCGGTCCCGGCGCGGGCCGCCCTCGCCCGCCGCCCCCTAGCGGTCACCTCTGTGGCCCCGGCTTCGCGTGGTCCAGCTCCCCAGCCCCAGGTCTTACACCCACCCGTCTTCACCTCCGCCAGTCCCCTCCCCTTCCTCTCGACGGCATCCCCTTCCTCTCCGTCCCACTCCCCCCGCTCCGACGAAGGGGCGCTGCTCCGTGAGCACTCAGAGGTCTGGGCAGGGCTGGGAAGCCGCGCGACTTCCCAGCACGGTGCGCTCCAGCCCCGATGCCCCCGAGTCCGAGCATCTCCCTGCCCCCCTCACCTCCTCGTCCCGGACGCTGCCGGCTGCGCTTTCACCAAGCCCGCCAGTTTGGTCCCGTTTCCTTCTCTAGTTAAAACTCCCTGTCACTGACGGTTACTTTTTGGCCTTTTCGGGTACGCATATTTTGGGGGCCTTTAGCCCCCCTCGTGGAGAAATGGAGGCAACAAAATGGCGGACCCGGAAGTGAAGGCGCCTCGAGGAACACGTTCGGCGGAGGGATCTGTGGAGGGAAATTGGTAAGAAAACGCACGTTTCCATTTGATCGGGAAAGTGATGCGCTTCTGAAGTTCATCTCGTAAGTAATGAAGATCTCGTCAGCCGGACGAGTGTGTGTCGGCGACATCCCAGGAGGGACTATTTAGTGGGGCGGAGGATTATTGATTACGATTGTGTAGATCCGGTAAGGGACGGAACTTGAAGGTGGTTTTGGCGCCAAGAACTGAGCAACCGCTGAGGCGAAATCAAAGATTGTTGAGTGTGGAGTTTCGGTTCTACCTCTCGGCAACTTCTCCACGATAGCTATGGTTACGGTTGATGGGAAGAACCTTGCCTGCTTGGCCAAAGTTCGAGTGACGTTTAAGGAGTATTCCTGGTGCTGCCCTGCATCAGGCTGGTGCTGCCCTGCATCAGGCTGGTGCTGCCCTGCATCAGGCTGGTGCTGCCCTGCATCAGGCTGGTGCTGCCCTGCATCAGGCTGGTGCTTGAGGATCTTGTGTCAGGACCGCCCGCAGCAGCAAGCTCTCGGATCGTGAACAAACACCTGTTTCGTATTCCTTCTGGGACTCCGGAAGATGGTGCATGAGTTTGCGGATCCGTTGTCAGCAGTTGACCCCGTCGCCACCCACCAGTTTCCATGATTAAAGGGCTCGACCTCAGGAAAGCCCTTCTGAAAAAGGGCCCCTCCCTTGTCTTTCCTGGCCCCATGCCATCTGTTTGTTGCTGGTGGGCCTTTTAAGGCCTGTGTAACAGTGTTTATGTCTCTCTTTACGAATTTATTTAAACCCTATTGATGTTACTTTTATGACATGGACCAATACTATTCATATTGGTATTTTTGAGAGAAGAGTCCAAATTTTTTAACTACTAAAGCTTGAACCCCGTACCTTCACCGTAAGCTACATCCCTTGCCGCCCCCACCCGCTTCTTGAGATGGGGTCTTAAATGGCTAAATAACCCTCAGGTTGGGGGGGGCGCGCGCGCACACATAATGGGAGGCTGAGGTAGGCTCACACTGAGTTCAAGGCCATCCTCTTACACTGTGTCTGAGTTAAGTGTTTTTCATTTAGTAGGAACACGAAAAGCTTTTTCCCCCAGTACTAAGGCCTAGATTTTTGCAGTGAGTTACCTCCTAGGTCCTTCATATTTTGGGGGAAGGGGGTACTAGCAATCGAACTCAGGGCCTCGCATTTGCCAAGCAGGCACTGTGCCGCTAAACTACATCCCCTGCTCACATTTTTTTTTTAAATTTTGAGACAGCAGCTTGCTAAATTGGCCAGGCTGGCCCAGAGTTTACAATGCTGCCTCAGCCTCAAAGAATACCCGCCATAATAGAAGACTAATTTTTTTGGTACCAGGAATCAAACTCAGGACGTCTGTTTTGCCAGGTAGGTGCTGTGCCACTGAGCTATATCCCCAGCCCAATGAAGACTATGTTTTAGTTAGTTTCAAATGGTTTTTTGGAATGAGGTGAGCTACAAAGAAGCAGATAACGTCTGGGTGAGTTAGTTTACGTTTTAGGCACCTAGGAAAATTTTATCAGAAATATGTTGGTAACCAATGGGCAAGCATAACAACAGTTGAAGCTTTCTTACAACTTAATTATAGGGCTGGGGACATAGCTCAATGGAATAAGCGCTTGCCTAGCAAGCGTAGGGTCCTGAGTTCGATCCCCAGTACTGCAAAAAAAAAAAAAAAATTAATTATAGATTTCACCCTTTCTTACCTATCTGTTCAACCTGAGATTTACCATTTAATGTATAAGTCTACTTAAATCATTCTTCCTCATAGTTGCGTATTAGATAAAATGTGTAAGCTGAGGTGAAAACATGGCTAACGTTAAGTCCTATAGAGAGAAAAAGCTAGAATCCAGTCCTGGGACTGTGTGTCTTTATTAAATAAACAAGTAAATGGCAGCACAAATGAGCAATAATTTTGCAAGAAGAGGGGACAGAGTATAGGGTCAAATGGCAACTGTTCATTTCATGGTCTTCAAGTAGTTGAAGGACTGGGCCTGAGGTCCAATGATCAGTTTTACACATTGCAGATGCAGGAGGGCGAGACTAAAATACTAAAGACCAAACACTATCCCCTTTAGAAGACTTCATCAAAACCTTACAAATTATCCTGGCAGTCAGCAAGATTTCTTAAGATTTGAAATCTGATTTTTCTCAGCAAGTTTTCAACCCAGTTAGGAGTGAATTGTAACGAGACTAGGCTAAAGGTACACGCTTTTGAAAAAGAAGACCCTCTGCTCTTTCTGCAATGATGGAGTACTTTCCCCTATTTCATTTTCCATGCGGTGCTGTTTCTTCTTGCTTTATACCTGTCAGCACCCCAGTCTCTTCGGGGGAACAGAATGCGTTACAAGAAGGAGCAGGATTGAAAAAGCAAGAGTCCTATCATCGTAGCCTTTTAGAAATCTTGTTTTGTAGCAAGTCATCTCAAATTAAAACTTGCAAGATTTTTGTCAACCCTTTAAGAATTATTATGTGTACTGGCCTGGAGCAAAAAATTAGGAAGGTTTGAGCCGTCTTTGAAGCTGATAACAGTGAATTTCAAAAACATCAGCCTTCTCTTTTGCACTATTCACGACTCCTTGGAGCCCCCATAAGGTCTACTTTCTGAAGTTGACAGTCCCAGGGTGGGAGTGCGGTGGAGTCCCTGGGCCCCAGTACTCCATTGCCTGGGCCCCTGCTTTGTGGCTTGAGGGCTTTTGAAAGGAATGGAGTAGGTAGATAAAGAGGTGAATAAATAGATAAATAAATATGTACAGACATACAACTCAGCAGGCAGATTCATCAGCACCAGCAACACAACAGAGGGAAGAGAACAGGGTTAGAATGGTAAGGGGTGCAAGGAAGGAGGTGGGAAGGGAGGAGGACGAGGGCAAGGCGTTGGGAGAGAGGAGTCTCGGCCTCAGAGCAGGTCCAGTTCGAAGGTGCGCACGCTGGCGATGGGCGCTCTCCAGAAGTTGAAGGTGCTGTACTCTGGGAGGAGATCACCTTCAGGGTTTT